>BPLR01005206.1:0-30735 GCA_021605095.1 Caerostris extrusa | reverse complement strand
GAATCCACCCTTCTTCTTCTCCTCCCTTATCAACAACAATCTTCTGAAACAACCGCAAGGCTTCCTGTGTGGAATGGTTGGAAGGTAGAAGTGCTTACCTTGCGCGGTTCAAGACCGCTGTTCAGGCAGCTTGCACAATGCATTGAAAAAATAATAATAATATTTCTAGAATACGAATTTGTTGTGTTGGAAATAAAATACTGCCTTTTGTTTGATCAAATCCCTCTATTTCAGCAAATTCAGCGTTTACCTCATGAAGCAACTGGTCGCTGGACTGCCCAGCCAGCATGAAGTAAATTTTTTTTTCAATCCTTGGGGCCTCATCACAGATATATTTATGGGGCTGAGCGCCTGAGCTGACTGGCGCTGGGGCCAACATGGATGTTTATAATGCCATTTTAAACCGTGGAATCATTTGGGAGCGTTAAGCAAGGCACACTGACACTGTAAAAGATGATTATCTTTCTGTTCGGGGATCAACTGTGCAGCCAGCTTCGCTAATGAAAAGATAAATTTTTACAGCCATACAGTGCCTTATGTTTCATAGAAATAAAGGCGTCATTTTACCAATACGGTAATAAAATGACGGGTTTATAATATTAAATATTTGCCACTTTATGTAATATAGTAATAACAAAAGTGATAAAAATATTTAATAGTTATAGACCGTTTTATTAAATATTATGTTGCATTTTATTTATTATTTGTAAATTTTATATATATTAAATATTTTATATCATTTTTGCTTACTAGCTGACATAGCGGGTTCATTTTGAATATCATTTATGAAAATACTGACGTTATTTTTGCTGTAATTCAGAACAAAAGAATAAAAGACAGATAAATATTATGTAGTTAAGGTGAAATATCGTGCTTTTAATAGAAATATTATATTTATTGCTATTATTTAATATAGTATTAAATATTTTAATATTTTATTATTATATAATATCTTATAATATTAAATAATGAAAATAATGATGTCCTGAAAAACAAATTCTCATCAGTGTCGTACTAATAAAATATAAAATTTTGATGAAAATTAAATAAATATATTAACTGATTGCCTGCAGTCGAGCGTTGAAAACTGGCCACGGAAGGATTGGCATTATTTTTGCAGTGGAGAAAAATATCTTCTGGAAACGTTCCGACACAAAAATACCCAGGCCAACCCCGGTTTCTCCGCAGAGAAGCTGTTGTGCTGGTAGGGGTGGTCTCCCCTCCCTGAACCCCTTTGGGACTGGCACCAGCTCATGGTTTTCACTGACACAGTGTGGACCACTGTGATTATTCAGGGTGTTTGGGGGCCTTTACCAAGCCTGGAAAGGATTTCTTTAGTCTGTACGCAGTGGATGCCGAGTAACCACACACTGAAGGAAACTTCGCCCTTGCCAAGAGACTATCCGGAAACGGAAGAGCCAGTGTGGTGTCAGGAGCACATACCTTTTCAATGCCATCTTTTCATTGTAGTTTATTATATGTATTTTGTCAGAATACTGACAAGGTCACAACTTGTTACTCATGCCATTAATATATTTGTTTAATGCCATTACAAATGATAAATGAGATCACTTTACTGTTCAAATAAGAGAGTGAATAAAATAAATAGAGTAATATAAGTTCGTACTGAATCGCTTTACATGACGAAACGAATGGGCTTTACTGTTCGGGGCAAATGTATGAATGGAATAAACAGAATTTTTTTGTTCAAAATATTTCCTTGACCACTCTTTAAATTTGAAGTCAACAGCTTAAAAGAGACACTGTGTGCTGCTGAAACAGTAAAAGCATCACATTTTAAAAATCAGTGGTTCCATGAAAAAAGAGGGCATCTAATTAATGCACGAATAAATAAAACGAATACCTTCCTCTTAGATTATAGAATAAAAACATTTTTGGAACAACGCTTGTTTATACGGCACATTGTCAAAGTGCCAAATGTCGAGATAGTTATTAAATTCCACGCTTTAACGACAAACTTGATTATATTGCGTGAATATTTGACAGTTAATTTCCGGTAATCATACATCGTTTACTTCAGAAGATATACTGCAAAATTCCTTCAATAAATTTATAATAATATAAAAATTTGGCGTAATAATTTGGTATTAAATTTTCTTTGAGTGACAGAGATAAAAAGTTTTCATGTTGAAGCAAAAATTTTGAACATAATACAATTGTGGAGATTATGCAATTTTAAAAACAATTAGAAATAAAAATATCACATTGCATGAAATGCCTCCAAACAGTTTGAAACCGTCAGCCACTGCTGGAGCTATTCAAGATTTAGTCACAGAAAACAACTACCCACAACACAATGAACCATATACTGTTGCAAGTCATTCCAAAATAGATTAGTCAATATAATGTTAGAAAACCGAAAGGGGGAAAACTGCCAAATAACAAAGGAACCTAAAGATAGATATCCGTAAGACTGGACAGGCTCAGGGCAGATATGGCCGCCTTGTTTGCTAACCAAAACAAAATTCTTTTTATAGAGTTATTGCAGCATTGTTTGCTGGCGGAAAATGCCAGATACATGTTGCCAATGTCATGGCCAGCCTGGGTGCCTTTGAGTGGCGTGACAGTTCACAAAAGCATTCACGAAAATTTAAAATATAGCTGCATGGTAACGAATTTTCTGAAATAGTAAATTATTATGTTGTTGGTTCACAGTAGCGACCAAAAATGAGCGTGCAGCTAAAGAAATGCCTTAAAAACGAATTATACGGTTCGAAAACGTTAATACTTAGTAGAGAGTGTATGAAAAGAATTGTATTGGCAGATTTAATTTTGTATTTAAGAACTATTCAAAGACAAAGAGAACTTGGCTGATGCTTACAAAAAGGGTGTTCATTAATCATCCACTTGTTTATTTGGCAATTCTTTTCAGTCTGTATTGCCAGCAACCAATCAAAACATAATAGTGGCTGCAGTACGAAATCTTCTTTAATGCATGATTGGGTCACTGGCCATCTAATGGTCATCTGCTTGTCAGAGCTGCAGCGCATTGCCGATTTGGGGCTTCTGCCTCATCACACTCAACTCACGCCTCGCACAGCCGATGACTCAGGAATGGGCTCAAATTGATACAAATATTTGCTTGCCAACCTTTTTTTTATGTACGTCTGCCTTAGCTTGTGTTGGTCTTCTTTATCTCTTTTTTATCTTCGCAGCACTGGATGCACTGGAGATAAAATAGCTGGACGCAAGCCTGCCTGTTGTCATGTTGTGCTAGTAATGGATGAAAGAAGCATAGAATATGAATCTGTGTTTAAAATTGAAAAAACAAAGCCATGAAGCATTCAGGAAACAGGCTTTACTCTTGAAGAGTTCAATACTCAAGACACCAGAATTCTTGTTAAAGATAGTGGTTTGAACCTTGAGCAGAGCAGCAGAAGGATGTAAGAGTGACTTCTGAATAGCCTCAGTAAGATGTGGTCTGTGAAAAAAAATAGTTGCTCATGTAAAAATAAGAAAATATTCTGTATAGTTGGCAATCTTTCTTGGTCGCAGTAGAAACTGGGAATGATGAAAATGAGTTTAACATGAAATTGATCAATTCAAAATACTGGGTCAAAATAGCTTGTAACACAATTGGAGCATATTTTATTATATTGAATCAGTATGATATAAAATAAATGGAAAATATTTGGTCTCTTATGGTCACCCTATTATTATAGCTATATATATATATATATATATAGATAGATGGATTGTTGAGCTGCATACTTATATGGAAAGGAAGGTTGGGCTGAATTCACTGAGTTATCTTTGGCTGGGTCAAATTTGTTATTCCAAATTTACTAAATAAGAGTTGCCATGAAAGCCTATCGGTGTTGTGGAAAAATGATATGAATTGATTTTTACATGTATTGCACAAATATTAGCTTATATTTTTTTGCTAATATTTTTTTCAATAGTCCAAAAATCAATATACCTGTGTGGAGATATAGTAATAAAAGTTTTTAAAAGAAATCTTCGCATTAGATGTTATATTAGAAATATCATTAATCTTCTGAAAGGCATCCATATGGGTTACAGGAAAATTACAAATAAAGAAGCGAAAAGCTTATAATATTCAAAATTGCTCATTTATCAGAATTTTTAGAAAAACAAGATATATATATATATATATATTTTGTTTATTGGGTGCTTTTCTAGCAGTTAGTCCAAAATGACGAATGGAGCCTCTAATCCGAGCACCCGTCAGGCAGTATAACAGCCTGTCAAGACATTTGTCGATGAAAAAAGAAGAAAAGTTTCTTAAAAACTGTAAATAGTTCACAATGAAATGATTATGTCGACAAAAACTGCTTATTTTCACTCATATGAAAGTTTTAAAAAGAAAAGAAAAAATTGAAAGCCACTGGCCAATGCTTAGGGGAGAACGCCCTTGGGGGATAAAACGAACAGAGAAAGAAAAGAGATAATATTTTCTTCTTCTCTTTCTCCTCACTTGCTGACTGATCGTATTTGTACCACGACTTTGTATCCTCGTGGAGTTGTTCTGTCATCACCATTGAAGAAATCTGAATGCTTGCTTTTTGTGGAGCCTGAGCAGGGTTACTGTGAGGGCCTTAAAAAGAAGATTCCTTTTGCTAGGAAAATTTTCTGACTCTGAAAGTAGTAGGCTTTAACTAAACGTTGAAATACTCAAGAATTTGAAAGCAACAGACTTTTTTTAAACTATTGGCCCTTTCCAATAAATATCTTCAGTAAAAATGTTTGTTTTGCTTGCTGAAATAGGTCTGGGCCGTGCATTCTCGATCGTGTGGTAAAAGATTTTAGTTTTTTGCTTCGGTTTCTGATCAACTTGTTTTACATTTGTATTTTTCAAAATTTTCTAATAGCTCGTTAGCACTAAAGGTTTCCTATAGATTGATTGGCTAGTGACCCATTGGTGTCATTGTGCCTGAACTTGGCATGGGGGCATTCATGTTAACCGGGAATCTGTTTGGCTCATCGCACAGCACAAAACCGAAATCACGTCAATTTTTATGTATATATTGCCAGCACAATAATTTTATAGTTATTAAAGGTAATACTCAAAGTATTATGTTATTTGTCTTATGGCTATAATAGCAATATTGGGCCTTATCTTAATGGGGTTTATTTCAGTACCCTGATGTCTGCCTGATATATTGTAATTATAAGAATAAGTATAGAAGAATATAGAATTCCGACCTTTAATTGCAATTATAAGAAATGGATATAGAATTCCGAACATGTTAAATCTTTTTTTATTCTATAATATAAAATAATTGCATTAAATTTAAAAACAAAAATTATCTTACAATAAATATACACATGGTAAAAGCAAACAAGTAAAATTGGTTAAAACATATTCAACGAGATAAATAAACAGTATCAACAATCGTAAACAATATCAATGAATTGAGCAGCAGTTTTCGCTATCTTATATTGTTTGTGTTTTTAAGTTCGTAAACGATACGCATATAAAAGGATTGATTCGTAAGAAGAAAAAAACTACCCTATTTGGAACACTTCCCTTTCTATTTCCTTCGTCGTAAATGAACTTCCGACAGCTTATAGCTCATCTCTTTTATTTCATTTGAAGTTTTTAATGATTTTTCCTTCACTTTTATTTATTCTGAAACTTTCTTTCAAAGTAAATGTATTGAAAGATGAAATAAATTGAATGGATAAATATAAATAGAAAAGTGTATATAAATAAAAAAGAAAAGAAAGTTTCTTTTCGCATAAAATTATTTATTTATTATTTAGTGTTTATTATTATTATTTATTTATTATTTTAGTTTTAAATTATTTATTATTTTTATTTAGTTCTTAAAAGAACTTTAAAAAAAAAAAAAAAATAGTTAAAAAAAAAAAAAAACAGTTAAAAGTAGTAATGAATTTTTTTTTTTTATTATGTGGTTGATTTCATAAAAAAAATATAAAAATCAAACATTTCTTAATTTCTTCTTGATTTTAAATATTTTTTGTAGTTGTATTTTCTTCTCATGTTATGTTGAGAAAAAAATTTTTTAATTTGTTGAAATCTTAAAATATGTCAGGGGAAAAAAATATTCGTAAAATTAAACATTATATAAATACTTCTTAAGCTATAAAATTACTTTTAAAGTTTAAAAATGAATTATAGATATATATTTTTTAAACACAGTGTTTTAAAATTAAATTATATTTACAGAATTGGATTTATTTTTATATTAGAATTAAAATATTAATTTCATAATTATATTTATTAGAATTAAAACAATAGAAATTATTATTTTGAAGTATTATTTGTTAATTTGCTAGTCTAAGAAAAGTGTAATTATTCTATTATTATTTTATTGTGAAGTAGATAAAATAGCACTTCTGTTGTGGTAATATTCATTCATAATTTCATTTCCAATATATTTTACTGATTTTTTTCTATCGCTATCTATTCTATTCTCTTTGGTTTGAACTCTTTAATTCGGTTTGTCGTTCTACGGTCATTTTGTGCACACTTTGGGTTAATTAAACCGGAACCTACAGTTTCACTTGGATTCCAAAATACTAACAAACATCCATGCCATCGCCAAAATTAGAATCTGAAGCCTATGGTACCAAAGGCGCTAATCAATTGAACATCAGGACGCTTAAGTAAATACACACATTCAAAAATTAATTTAATGAAATTGCTATTACTAATGCATAAAGTTTTAAATAACATGTCAACGCGAACAAGTGCAGCAAGTTGTGCTAACGGTCATTTTGTTCAACAATATACATAAAGTTAGTTGTGCTGGCAACAATATGCATAAAATTGGTTGTGGTTTGTCGGTTTGTCGCTCTACGGTCATTTTGTTTACACTTTAGGCTAATTAGGCAAAGACCTTTTACAGTTTAACATGGATAAAAAATTTTTTTGAAACCACTCACATACATCCATTTTATCATCGCCAGGATTCGAACCTGAAGAATGTGGTACCAATGGGCACAGTGCTAGCCAATTGGCCAATCAGGCCGTCTGTAAATTCTTTGCCAGTCTTCTTTGAACCTATTAAGAAATTTTTGAAAAAAATATCCCTTTACTAAATATACAAATGTAAAACACAAGTTGTCAAAAATTGTAAAAATATTTACTTTTCCATCAAGAAACAAAACTAAAAAATCTTTTTTTTATTCCAGATAATTAACCACACACGATCGAAAATGCTTTTATTTATTTAATTCTATTTTCGTAAATAAAATGGCAATTTTGCCAGAATGTTTATTGGAAAGTTGTCGTTTAAAAGTCTATTAACCTCCAAATTCTCTTGAGGTATTTCAATTACTAAAGTAGTTTAGTTAAAAATACTTACTTTAATCAGAGTCAAGAAATTTTTCCTACTTAAAAGGAATCTTTCTTTTTTAAAAACCCCAATTATACGCACGTAAAACCTCTCTTGGCTATATTTTTCCTGCTCGAACCACAAAAGCAGAGCTATTCGAAAAGAATTTCTTCAATGGTGATGACAAATTCTTCGAGTTTTTAAAGTCATTGTCCTGTAAATCATTGATCAGTGTAAAGAGTGAGAGAAGAAAGAGAAAAAATATTATCTCGCCTTTCTTTATTCGTTTTAGTAACAAGATCTACAAGTTTTCCGGATTCTTTTTGCTTGTTTGTTAATGGCTTTCAATTTTTTTTTTTTCTTCTTTTTTTTTTTTTTTTTAAAACTCATATGATGAAAATAAATGCCACCAATGGTGAGGCAAGTTTTAAGAAGTTTTTGTCGACGTGAACTGGTTGCCAATCATTTCATTTGTAGTTTATTGCACTGCGAGTTTTTAAAAAACTTTTCTTCTTTTATCGATAAATAGTTAGCATCTTGGTAGATGTTAGCTACTTATACTGATTGGGTTAACTCGGATTAAATTATTCGTCATTTTAAATTCTTGCTTAGAAAATTTAACATCTAATAAATATGTAAATATATATATATATATATATATGATTTTTTTTAAAATTCTATTAAGTAATTAATTTTTAGATAATTTATAGAAAACTTTTCGCTTATACTTATTTTAAAGTAAATTTTTCCTGTAATAACATATGGATACTTAAATAAATTTCAGAAAATTAATGGTATGTTTCTAATATAACGTCTAATGCAAAGATTTTCTTTAAAGCAACGCATATGTACTTTTTAGATTTTATATTGATTTTTGGACTAATGAAAAAAATATTAGCAAAAAAATATAAGCTAATATTTGTGCAATATTTCAAAAATCAATTCATATCATTTAAAAGAAGCTCACATTTTAACCATTAAAAGACTCATATTTAACTTTAACCTCTTATTTAATTATTTAAATTTGGAATAATAAATTTATTGTAAAATTAAATAATTAATTCAATTTAATTTTAACCTTCAGCTATATTATATATAATCATATAAGTATGTATGTATCTATCTATCTAATATATATATATATATATATAATATAATAATAAATTTATTATAAAATTAAATATTTTATTTAATTTTACTTTAATTTTCAGCTGTATCGTTATAAATAATATAATAAAAATATAATTGTGTTACAAATTATTTTGATTATTATTTTTGAATTGATCCAGAATTTTATCTTTCATGTTAAAGCTAATTAATATTCTAGTTTCTGCTGCGATTAAAAAAAAAAAAAAAAAAGATTACTTCAACTATAGAATTCATAATTTGAAAATATTTTCTTATTTTTTTTACATAATTAATTAATAACCATTCTGTTTTTTTTTTTTTTTTTTTCACAGATTACATCTTACTTTCTGGAGATGCTGCATAGTTTTTCTGGGAGCATAATTTCAGAAATCCTTAACACATCTTCTCTCTTTATCTGTAAGTTTATTTTTATCTTTAACAAAATTCACAAGTGTCTTGAATTCTTAATTGAATATTGAATTTCTTTAAAATTAAAAGCCTGTTTCCTTCCATACACCAAAGCTTTGAATAGCTCATAACAGTTTTTTTTTTTTTTTTTTTTTAAACATTTTTATATTAAGATTCATATTATATGCTTCTTTTTTCATCCATTGCTTAGTAACATGACTTAACTTGACTTGACTTTTGAGATTTATGGGCGCGTTAGCTGTTTTATCTCAATTTATCCAATTACTCTTGAGAAGAGATAAAAAAGAAATAAGAAAAGATAATACAAATAAAAACAGACATTACTTAGTAAAAGGACAGCGTAAAAATTTTTGTATTCAATTTGAACATTCTGGAATCATCATTTGTGCGAAATTTGAGTTGAAGAATTATTGATGAAACAGAAACCCTGAAATCGACAGCGAGTAAACACATCTGACGAAAACAATTTCCATCGACCAATCACATTGGACTATTTACAGTGGCCAATCATCGTCCGCATTCCAAAAAGAGATTTCGTACTTTTAGCCACTATTATGTTTTGATTGGACCTTGGCAATACAAGGCCTACAAGGGAAAAAAATTGCCAAATAAACAAGTGGATGATTAATAATTTTTTTTTTTTTTTTTTTTTTTAAGTCAAGTTAAGTTCTCTTTTATTATTTGAATAGTTCTTAAATACCAGAATTAAATCTGTAATACAATACAATTTCTTTTTCATACGCCATTTTATTTTTAAATTAACGTTTTCAATTATTATAATTCGTTTTTTAAGAGGCATTTCTTAATACACATACATTTTTTTTTTTTTTTTTTTTTAGTCACTGCACAATATAATTATCTTTTCTTTATAATAATTTACTATTTCAGAAAAATTCGTTATATCTTTAATAATTTTTTAAATTTTTCATTGAATATTCTTTTTAATAATTTAATCACGCCACATATTAAAGTTTTTAGGTAACTATATTTGTTGGCAACATCTATTAACTTCCATAACTATCTAACATTTTCCGTAACAAAGACAATGCTACAACTCAACTCTATAAAAGAATTTTGTTTTGCTAGCAAACTAAAGAGTTAATTCTCATTTTATATCTCTTGTTATATTGTCTTGGTATTGGGGATATCTGTATTTATCAATAGGGAGTTCTGCACTTTAGGGTTCCGCTTGTTTATTTGGCGAGTTTTTTTCCCTTCCGGTTTCTAAACATTATATTGGCTAAAAGTGCTAAGTCTTATTTTGGAATGACATTCGATGATTGGCCATTGTAAATAGTTCATTGTGATTGGCCGATGGAAATTGATTTCGTTAGTTGTGTTTACGCTGCTTCGGCTTCTGATTTCTGTTTCATCTTTAATTCTTCAACTCAATTTCACACTAACGATGATTTCAAACTGTTCAAATTTGGTACTAGAATCTTTATGTGAATATTTTTTTTATTTCTAATTGTTTTAAAAAAATTACGCTGTCCTCTTACTAATTGCTATTATGATAAATTTTTTTGCTTCAACGGAAACTTTTATCACTATTATACGAAAATTTAATACCAAATTATTATTACGCCAAATTTTATATTATTATAAATTTATTGCGAAATTTTTTACAATTATCTCACAGAGTACTTGTGATGTATGATTGCAAATTAACAATAAATATTCGCATAATAATAATCAAATTTGTCGTTAAAGCGATAAAATTTGGCATAACCATCTATTCCATTTGGCGCTGTTAAAGAAACTTGGCGAAATCAGAACCCTAAAGTACAAAATGCCGTATAAATAAGCGTTGTTAAAAAAATGTTTTTGTATTATTCTCTATAATCACTAAAGAGTATTCATGATTTTTTATTTATTCATTTTGCATTGGAATCAGTTTTGGATGTACTATATCTTTTTCTGTTAATGAAAATTTTTCGTTTTTTTAAAACCTTATCTATTGATGCTTTATGATTAAAATTTCAATAACTTTTTCAATTAATCTCTTTTAAAACTGTTGAATAATAAATTTAAAAATTGGTCAAAAATTAATTTTGAACAAAAAATTACTCTGATTTATTCCATTCATGTACGATTTATTTGAACGAGTAAAATTTATTTCGTTTCGTCATTAGTAAACTTGATTCAATTTTGAACCCAAATATTACTCTGATTTATTTTATTCATATATATTTATTTGAACGAGTAAAAATTGATCTCGTTTTATCATTTAATATTAACATTAAACGGAAATGCTATTAATGGCATGAGCGTTAACAAGTTGTGACCTTGTCGAGTCTTCCCGGTTCTACTTTTGACCTGCAAGAATTACATAATAATAAATAACCGAAAAATCTTCTTTTATTGAAAAAAATTCATGCTCCTGACTTTTCACACTGGTATTCTTCCATTTCCGGATAGAGACGTAATAATAGTCTCTTAACAAAAATTTTCTCAAGGTTTTTACATAAAATGCCGAAAAATCCCTCAATTCATAATAGGTGCTCGAATAATAGACACAGCATGCACTGCGTACAGATTCGGACAAAGTCCCTTTCCGAACTAAAAATAAAACCCCAAAACGTAACACACAATGAGCCACGGGAAATCACAGGTGATTTTTGTGTCGATGAGAACAACAATTTGGTTGCCATTCCTGCTCCCCCTAAAAGTTGAGGAGGAGGTCCCTCTCTCCCCCTCCACCTTTTCTATTTTCTTTGCTTTCATCTTTTTCTGGAGAAAACCAGGGTTGTTATCCACGGAGCTATTTTTAGTTCACTTCTCCTAAGAGATTCCGAACTGGTGATATCCACCTTCGGGGGAAAAAAAAAAAAAATGGTTGCCGGGAAGATATTTTTTTCTCCACCTTTACAAAAAATAATGCCAATGATTTGTGTAATCAATACGTAATTAGTTTGTTTTCTTATGCATTTTATAGTAATCAGTTAATGTAATTTATTTAATTTTCATCAAATTTTTTTATTTTTTATTGAAAGTACGATGTTTTCGTACTGTTCTAGAAAATTGTTTTTTCCAAAAGGACGTCATTATTTTCATTATTTAATATTATAAAATTATTATATAATAATAAAATGATAAAATATTTAATATATTTAAATACAAATCGTGCTTTCAATAAAATATAATATTTTTATTAAAAGCACGATGTTTCGAAATTCTCACCTTAACCATGAAAATATTTATCTGTCTTTGTACTGTTCTAGAAAATTATTTCCGCCAAAATAACGTCAATATTTTCATAAATATTTAATATTCTAAAATAATTATATAATAATGAAATAAGCAAAATGATAAAATATTTAATATATATAAAATTTTAAATAATAAATAAAATGCAACATATAAAATATTTAATAAAAATAACGGTCTATAATATTAAATATTTTATCACTTTATATTATATATTACATAAAGTGGTAAAATATTTAATATTATAAACCGTCATTTTATTACCATGTTATAAAATGACGCCTTTTTTTTGATTTCTATGAAATAAAATTTTTCTTATGAGGTATAAAATTTATCTTTTTCATTAGCGGAACAGGGTGGACCAATGCGTCTGCCTACTGGTTGATTTTGAGACAGGGGATATTGTCTTTTTTACGGGGAAGGTTGTCAGTCTTATGCCCAACGCTCTAAAATATTAGACCGGGAACTACGGTTTAAAATGGATTCGAACCACTACAAACATCCATGGCAATACAACGCCAGTCACTCGGCCTTCAGGCCCCATAAATGTATCTGTAGTAGAAATTTAAGTGAAAAAATTTACTTCGTGCTTATTTTAAAGACAGTCCATGTTGGTTATGCTCATATATGAATTAAACGCTGAATTTATGAAATAAGGAAAGGTGTTTGATCAAATAAAGGCAATATTTTTCTATTTCAATTCTTTTGTAAAATTCGTATTCACTTAGAAATATTATTATTATTTTTTTTTTTTTCAATGCAGCTGGCAAACACTTAGACAGCTTGGTCTTGGATGCCTTAAGGCAAGCGCTGCACAGACGTTACTCACTTTGCATTACCCAGGGGGCGCGTGTAACTGGAAGATAAGCCACGGACGCGGAGTAACAATGCCCCTGCAACGCTCTACGATCCTATTAGGACCGGAACCTACTGTTTAAAGTGGATTCCGAACCACTACAAACATCCATGTCACCGCCGGGACTCGAACCCGAAACCTGTGGTACCGAACGCCAGAGCGCTAGCCATTCGGCCATTTAGGCCCCTCACTTAGAAATATACCTGGTATAAAGTTATAAAATAGGTCAATGGTAAATGTATAAAATGTATAATAGATCAAATCCCTGACAGTTTACAATCCATATTTAATTTCCAATAAACTGCATTTCCATGAATCAAATCGGTATTGGTCGGGAGATGAATTCGACCCTCTGAACCTATTTTTAGGGTAGTAGTCGCCCTCGAAGGTCAACTTTGTCACCCCTAGGTCCACCCACCTAGACCCTCACCTGTAGCATTCACTACTTCCCTAGATTTACCAAAAACACCCGACTCTACTTCCGGGGTCTGTCAGAAAACCGGATATATCCAGTCCTGATCCAACTGGAAAAAGGATGGAAAATGTCTCTTTTAGAACTTATCGCAGAACTACACACACACACACATGTACGAAAATGTTTTTAGTGGGAAATGAACGGTGACATTTTTTTTTTTCTTTTCGCCTTGCTTTTAAGAAATCTTTTTTGTTCTCAGACGAAAAATGCCGGGCGCTAAAAGGGCGGGACTTTTTTTGCCCACCCCTCATTCATCTCTCTTGGAAGATCTAAAAATAACCACCAAGAGTGTGTTGTCGCACAGAATCTGGTGATGTTTTGAACCATGTTCGCCATGTGTGTATATAAAAGAGACATGTTGCGAGAATTTTAGGTCAATGTTCTTGTGTCTGTGTGGAGTTTACAGTGTCACTATGTGAAGGTGACTGACTGAACCAGCCTTGAATTTTTTACTACGAGCGTAGACTCGTATTACTACAGCATGCTTATTTTTACTTGTTAAAACGAGCATTGTTGAGCGTATGAAATGGAACATTTTATTCCAGTTTAATTCGTGGATGTGTGTGTACTGTTACCGAAGTTTTTATACTGTAACTGAAGTTCTTAGACTGTAACTGAAGTTATTCAAATAGGATTTGAATATTTATTATGAGGTAAGGTGATTTTTATACTATCACATGCATGCTTTTCAATGCACTTTTAATTTGCATTTGATTTATCTTAATCATAAATGGCACTGTATAACACAGCTGAAACATTCTGATTATAACTGTAGTTTAAAACTATCTATAACCTACGTGTAATAAAGTACCTATAATCTTCCCCATTCCCGCTTGAATGATTTTCGAAAAATAGCGAAAATTTCCTATAACACAGCTTTCTTACAATACTATGATAGAACCTCGCTGCATGCATCGTTCGTTTTCCTGCATTAATAGCGGCCTGAAGGCCAATTGGCTAATGCTCTGGTCTTTGGTACCACAGGCTTCAGGTGCGAATCCTGGATGTTTGTAGTGATTCGAAATCCACTTTAAACAGTAGGTCCCGATCTAATATGATCGTATAGCGTTGTCTTGCGGTTTAGTCAGTCTACAGCCATCGTGGTTCCTCGCTAAAGTGAAATTGCATGTTTTCCTTAGCCCTGGACCAATCTACTGTGACGGGGTCTCTTGGATCTGGTGTAGGCTTTCCTGAAACCAGGGGATTGGTAACAACAACAACAGGATAAATGTCACTGCATAAAACAACCGAAACACTCTTGTAAAAACTGTAGCCGAAATCTATCTAAAGTACTATAACCCTCGTGTAATAAAGTACCTATAATCTTCACCCATTCTTCAATTGGCTAGCGCTTTGGCCTTGGGTACCACAGATTTCAGGTTAAAATCCTGACTGTGGCATGAATGTTTTGTTAGTGGTTCGGAATCCACATTAAACTGTAGGTAGCGACCTAGTTAGCCTAAAGTGTGTATAAAATGACCGTAGAGCAACAAACCAAACCACACCACCCGTTCCCGCTTGAATGCATTTCGAAAACTAGAGAACATTTCCTGTAATATAGCTTTCTTACAATACTCGAATAGAACCCTTACTGTATTCCCCGCTCGTTATTATTCCACTAAAATTATTATTATTATGATATAAATAAAACACGGTTTGATTTGTATTTTCCCACGTATATCGCTGTAGATTTTGGTAAACTGTGACAAATTTTATTTATATAATATTAAAATTATTGAAAAAGTTATTTAAAAAAAAGTACTGCATATGTAAATTTGGTTTTAAAAAAATTCCAAAATGTTCAAATTCCAAATTATCAAAAATTTTAACTAAATGTATAGTTACGTCATCTTGCATTTAATTTAATTTAATTTTACAGCTGGGCTAATAAAAGTTTTCTAATTTTTTTTACTCTGCTATACATATCTACATCAGTATCGAAATGTATGTCAGAAACATTTAAATAATGAAATTCTGCGTTGTTCAGGTTCGAAGTTCTATTGTATTTCGATTTTATACAGTTAGAAAGTTACCGAGAGCGAATAAATAATAATTTACTAGAATGTCGTACTGTTGTTTTTCTGCAAAAGCACGTTTACTGTAAAGATAATAATACTGCATCAGTTTCGTTTAAATGATCTTGTGTTTAACAATTTTTTTTTGTTTTTTTTTTTGGGGGAATATCTATAATAATTTTCAATATTGTAATTTTTTAAAAAAAAAAAAATCATATTGGTGAAATTGGGACTTGTGGAATTTCTTTCTACATCTAACATCATTTGCGGTGCATCATTTGCATCATCATTGCAGCCCATCATTTTACTGAATATCCATGGGGTGAAGAATATTTTTAAATAATATTTTAATAATAAGTAATTTACTCAACAATTTTTTCTACATTTTTTTACACTATATACTTTCAAAAATTGATTTTTTTACGTTTTTTTTTTTTTTAAATTAGTAATTAAATATTTCATTATAACATAGTATACTTTAGCATCAAATTTAACCCTTATATGTGCATTTAATTTTTTTTAATTGAAATTATTCGAACCGGGAAAAAAAAAAAAAAAAAAAGGAATAAGTTGGATATTTGTCGTTGGCTAAAAAATCACTAATTTATTCCAATTTTTAGTTTTGTTAATTATATCGCTTTAGAATATATAGTCAGAGTCGCCTTAAATATATAACTGAAAAAAAAAAATACTTCCAAGATGTTTTGGCAATAATAATATGCAAATAACAGTAGCGTCATTACATTTGGAAAAAATGTAAATAATTTTTATATACAATTTAATTATAATGAAAATATAATTAATTATTATATATATATATAAATAATTATTATATATTTGTATATATTAGAGAGGAAAATGTAAGAGTCTTCTCAAAGGACCATATGTGCGAACATTATATATTTATTTAATCTTTTTTAAAAATTTCTAGTTAATTTAACAGCTGTCGGTATAAAATATTAACGATAAATTAATTTTCCCTTCATTCAAAAATTTGTTCCCTTGCTGCTGATAAAAAAAAAATTCCGATGAAATATTTTCATTCACTTTCTGCGTTTTTTTGCATTATTTTTCACTTTTTGACCTTGAACCAATCCTGTCCGCCTCATTATTTACCCCACAACCGAAAATAGCATTTTGTCTATTTTTTACGAGTCATTCCCAATTCCCTCCTCTTTGTACAAAAAGGCCAGGTGTTTTTTTGAGGAGCAGTTTGTTTTTATTTACTCTATCTCCTGTGGGCCTTTTTAACCTACAAACCGGAAGGGTCTTTAAAGTGGGGAAAAAAACATCCGGTCAGGAGAGAAACTGACCTTGATGGGCGTCCTAGTGGGTGCATATGCACTAACCTTGGTTCGCCTGTCCTTTACCCTGATGGCGAAAACTCCATTTCGTTTTTTTCTTTTTTAAAAAAAAAAAATAGAAAATTATGTGTCTGGAACAGCAGGCCATGTTAGGCTCTGGCAAATTTTCACTTTCGATGGGACCTTGATTCGTGAAAGATTTGTCTGGCGATATATTCAATAAAGTATCGCAACAAATAGTTGTGATGCATCGCCAGTCTCTGCTTCAATAGAGGGCATTGAGTTATTCAATAATTTTGTATCGTTATGCTATGCAACTTTTTATGTGATCATTACTACACACACATGTGATGCAAAATTATTTAATAACTATGGTACAAAATTATTTAATAAATATGATATAGAATTATAAATAAATATGATACAAATTTATTTAATAACTATGATATATATATTTGATAACTCAATGCTCCCTATGTAGAAGCAGACTGTGATGTAAAAAGCAGCAAATAGTTGCGATGCTATATATATATATATATATATATATATATAATTACATTTTTAATTGTATTTTATAAATAGAAGCTGATAATATATGCTACAATCTATCTTAAGTCGTTGGGAATTTTCAATTTTAACTGTTCTTTATTATTTAATATTGTAGATTATTTTACATTTAACATAAATTGTTGGGAACTTTCAACTGTTCTTTATTATTTAATATCATAGATTTTTATTCCTTTGCTACTTTACAGCTTTTATATTGTCTTTAAGCCAATATGATTATATCCACTTCATCATCAAGCAATTATTGGTAGAAAATAATATGATTTTTCTTGCACTAAGATACACTGTGGTAGGGGGAAATTAAGACTCGCCCACAACCCGGCTTATGACTCCAGGCTGAGACATCTGCGGATTCCAAACGGCTAAAAATAGCTCTATTAATCGTCTGTTCCATCAGTTTATTTATCTCGCTCTCCCCCTCAAGAAAGCCCTTTCTCGGATGGCAGGTGGTAAAGTTCACTAACCTTTCAAAAACAGACGCTGTCCAGCTGACTCATGGGCATCTTGTTTGTTGAGAACCCTGGACCATGGTCAGATCTGCTGGCATCATAGTTATTTATGGTTCAACTTCTGGCACTTCCTTCAGATGCTCCCCCTGCTCCGTAGATGTGATATTTGGGACTTCCCAACTTCATTTCATTTCTGTTTGGTGGGTGGTTGACCCCAGGTCACTCCTCTTCTTCTTCTTAAGTAAGTTGTATTTTCTCAGTATTTATTCTATAATATAATATGTTATCTAAACATGTAAACGCGATTACATGCATATTAAATATGTAATAGTAATTAATAATAACGAGGGCATAATTTTTCGTTGAACATCAAATTATGTGCAGATGCACTTACGTTATAACGTTATGTGCAGATGTACTTACTTCATAAGTAAGTTAAATTTTTGCAGTATTTGTTCAGTAATCTAATATGTTATCTAAATATGTAAACGAGATAACGTGATTAGTAAATATGTAATAATAATTAATAATAATAAGGCATAATTTTTCGTTAAATATCAAATATGCGAATAAACTTAAATAATGTATGAATATATTTTAATAAAATGCAGGCAAAAATAAACGAAATTTACAAACCAAAAATGAAATTCCCACCAAATATGAGGCAAAAAATGAGCGAAATTTATAAACCAAAATTAAATTTTTACCAAATATGGAACTCAATTTTTATACTTTATAATATTTTTATACTATTTTTTTTATTTTATATTTTTAATATTACAATTCTCTTTCATCTTTTTTTATTTTTGATATACATTATAAATATTTTTGTTTTTTACTGCGAGTTATTATTTTCAAAGTAAAACATTATATATAAAAAAAAACTTTAAAATTTACTATTAAACTTACTTTTTAAAATAATACAAATTATCGTATTTATTTTAATTCAAAAATTTATAACATTAGTGACGAAGTTTTTAATCTTATTCACATATAACAGCAACTCTCTTTTATATATTTTATTATTTCTTCATAAAAATAATTTTTATTAAATTTTTGAAATTTAAAATGGATTTCCTTTTAAACAGTTTTATTTTAAAATTATTCTTTATTTATTCTATTCAATAACTAATTCAACAAATTATATTTTTTTCTGTTGAAGAATTTAAATATATATTTAATTTTCTCTTAGTTCGCTCGTTTAAAATCAATTGCAGCGTCGAAAAATGTTTAAATCTGTTTTTTATTTCTCCTTCTGATTAATTTGTTTTGAATTTAAATATTGATGATTCGCTATTTTTCTGAAATTTATTTATCCTTGAAATGTTTTTTATTTATTTTATTTTATTTTTTAAGTGCGTAGACATAACTAATACCACATTTTCGCTTCGATTATTATGTGCTGAAAAATGCTTTTAACTAAGTGCAAAATGAACAAATTTTAATCCTAAAAAAAAAAAAAATTTTAACGATCATTATAAATAAACTAATTTGAAAACCATTTCCTCGTTACGAAGCTTTGATATTTAAATTTTTTTTATTCACCTTCCCAATATAAAATATTTTTTAAAAATAACTCATAAGTAATATAATAAATTATATTACTTTTATTACTAATTTATTATTTTTATTGAAACAATAGATAGGTTATTTGGTTCTAAGTTAAAAGATATTTCAATTTTAACATTTTAAATGTCAGTATAATAATTAATATTTAAAAATATTCAATTTCATCATTTTGCTAGAATTCTTAATTGAAAAAAAAATCATCCATATTATAATGTTTCGATTTTAATTCGATTCGATTAATTATTTTCAATATTTTATTTAACTCTTATTTTGATTTCAAATAACTAACATAAATTTGCGAGTTTCTATTAAATAATTTTTTCAGTTTAATAGATTCATATGATTTTTGAACTTTAAACAATTTACATGAATTATTCACTATTTCAAATTAAAAATTATTCACTATTTCAAATTAAAAATTATTCACTATTTCAAATTAAAATCATTCATTATTTAAATTAATAAATTATTCACTATTTCTAATTAAAAATTATTTACTATTAAATTTATTATTCAAATTACATAAATTATTCAATATTACAGATTTTACTGAAATCTAAATTGATATTATAAATTTAAATAAATTTAGTCTATCTAAGATTAAAATTATTCATTTTAAATTAAATGGTGTCAGAACAGAGATTCTTTCTTTTAAACTTTCTGGCATTGAAAAAAAATGAGGTTAAATTTTTTTTTTTTATCTTAAAACGAGATGTATGACGAAAGAGCACTTACGTTGGCCGAAAAGAACTTTTGGAAGTTGAAACATAAAACACAAAATTACTTTCTTTTATTTTATATACTACTTTATTTTAAATGCAAATAATTATTACAGACATTTTAATTTAAAATTAAAAAAAAAAAAAATACCTAAAAGGAAGAAAAAACACTTTAAAGTAATTAGACGAAAAATTATTTCTTAGCGTTTCAAGTAACTTTTTTCTTCCAATATTAACCCAATTAAGATCGTCTGATAAAACGACGTTGCCAAAAGAGAGATGTCGAAAATATTCATTTTCTGTCAATTCATTTAAACTCGTTCGAGATTTATATCTTGTGCTGAATATTCAATGAGTATACTTTACCTTTAAAAAAAAAATAAATAAAGGGTGAATAATAATAAAAAAAATGTTCTGTCAATTTGACCTGTTTCCATTCATACCCTTTATTTATGCAAAAACCCGTCCTCTACATTGAACTGCGCGTGATGAGTTAACTTTCACCTGCTTTCATCAGTATAGGTAATGGAATACAGAAGTGGGTGAAATGGCGCTGCTTTTTTTTATTTTTGTTCTTTTTTTTTTTTTTTCTCTCTATCTTTCTTTCTTATTCCGTTAACCTCAATGCTCAACCTATAAATTATTCAAGGCTTATTGGTCGCGTGAAAGCAGTGATACTGCTACATAAAGATTATTTTGATTTTTCTGATTTAAAAGGGTTTCTTTTTTTCCTATTAGTGTTTCATTAGATAGTTTTTGCGTTTCAGTGATGCTAACGTATAATGTTATATATACTAGTTTGGCATGTTTAAGTTAATAAACTCGAATGCAGCGTTTAAAATTAGCGTAAGTTACACTGAAACTGCTTATAAAATTATTTATTATAGCGCTATTTATGATAGTGTATGTTGTTTGATTATGGTTTGGAAAAAGCACTTTATATAATAATATACGCTAGTTATACATAAGCTCTTATATAATAACATACGCTTTCCTATTAGTGTTTCATTAGATAGTTTTCGCGTTTCATTGATGTTAACGTCTAACGTTATATAACGTCTAATGTCTATTTTAGTTTGGCTTGTTAAATGCAGTGTTAAAAATTAACGTTAGGGGCCGCTGAAACAGTTTATAAAAAAAAAATATGTTTATGATAGCGTATGATATTTGATGCATAATATGGTTTGGAAAACTCCTATTAGTGTTTCATTATATAGTTTTCGCGTTTCAGTGATATTAACGTCTAATGTTATATATATTAGTTTGGCTAACTAAAATTAATAAACCAAAATTCAGTGTTAAAAATTACCTTAGATTCGCTGAAACAGTTTATAAAAAAAATTCTGTGATAGCATATGTTATTTTATGCATAATATGATTTGGAAAACTCCTATTAGTGTTTCATAGATATGAACAGAACAGACGTTTTAGTGATGTTAACGTCAAATGTTAAATGTACTAGTTTGGCTTTTTAAATGCTGTGTTAAAAATTAACGTTAGCTTCGCTGAAACAGTATTAAAAAATTCCATTTATAATATGTTATTTGATGCATAATATGGTTTGGGGAACACTTTTTTAAATAAATTTTTGAGAAAAAAATTAATGGAAAAATAATTTGGTCATCATTAGCATGTTTTTAAGTTCTGTCTGTGGAATACTGCAATTTCTTTTTCTAATCTTAAATTTTTGAAAATTTGCAACATTTTCTTATTTTATAAGACATCGATATAGATCTCATTTTTTTTTTTTTTTTTTTAGATTGCATAATACTTGATGTAGTTAAATTCAATTGAAATTACATATTTGACCTATGAAAAAATTTCATATATAATTGTCAGCATAAAATATGGAATACTACGAAAGGTTTCATTTGTAAACACAGCACATATTTTATTATTTTCTCTTGCTAAATATGTGTATTCGCTGTGGCTCTCGGCACCACGGGTATCACATTCTTTAGGGTTCGAGACTTGGCGGCGTAATGGATGTTTATAGTGGTTCGGAATCCACTTCGAACCGGTGGGTCCCGGTTTAAAATGACTATAGAATATTGGGAGTAAGGCTGACAACCCTATCCCGTAAAAAGGAAATCAACATCTCATGTTTCGAATCTGCCAGTAGACAGATGGCCTTGCTCCCCCCTTTTCCCCCTTGGGGCTGTCGCGCCATTGACGAAGAGTAAATATATTTTTAGTCTTTAAAAGAAAAAAAAGACTACATTCCAATTCACCCATTGTTATTTAAGAAAAAGAAAAAAAAAATGAAGATATAACTAATTCAACAACCATATTAGATACACAATATATAGATTTTTCTTCAAGATCTATTCATAGACCTTTTAAATCTGATTAGTTAAATGCTTTTTTAACGTTAAAAATCGACTTGCATGTGTTTTGGTTTCTAAACTTTTCTAACGTTTTAAATGTTAGTGTTTAGAAACCATAACTTATTTCCTAAACTTTTTTAACACATTTTTTTTTTTTTCTCTTGCTTTTTTTCTGTTGAATAATTTTTAATGAATTGGGATTATTTTTATTGATGCATTTCAAGATTAATTCTTTTATTTTCGTACATTTTTAGAATACCAAAAAGAATAAATTATACAGTTTGCTTTTATTCGAAATTTTTTTAATAGTACTTCTAATGAGACTCGTTTTAATATAGAGACTCCGCAATGGTACGTGTTATTGTGCTTACATTATATGTCATTCGCAGTGGTGACTTCTTGAACATTTGTATGCAATCAATCCGAAAATAATGAGCTCAAAGGGAAAAAACTCCATGACTCCAGATTAATTCTTTTATTTTCGTATATTTTTAGATTACCAAAAAAGAATAAATTCCGTAGTTTGCTTTTATTCCAAATATTTAAATAGTACTTGAGACTCGTTTTAATATAGAGACTCCGCAATGGTACGTGTTATTGTGCTTACATTATATGTCATTCGCAGTGGCGACTCCTTGAACATTTGTATGTAATCATCCGAAAATAATGAACTCAAAGGAAAAAGTCCACGTCCCATCTAATCTGTGGTGAGCCCTCATATTTTTGAGGGAATGGCCGTTTCCTTTCTACATGGAAACGATTCATTTGCTGCTGACAAAGAACTTGACTTCGACAGTCTGGAGACATGACCTCCGCAGAACTTTGGATTCCACAAGAATTTCGTAATCGCCCCATGAGGGCCCGCCATTGTTGAAGAATCGCAAACATAACGCATGCTCATGACAGCGACGGTTGTAAAGTTTGCTGCCTAGTTTGTCATGTCTGCAAGAATCGAAATCGACCGCAATAGATTTCATGCCTGCCAACTTTTATGCATCTTCCGCAAGACATTATTTTTCAACTCAAGTTTTTTGAGGACTGAAGGAGATTTTGAGATATCAAAAAGGTGCAGCTTAAGAGTGACTTACGTTAATTAAATGAATACGCAACTGCCCAAATTGATTATTGGAGTTTAAATTGAATTCGTAAACTCTTTATAATGTGTTTTTCTTAGAATATATCTTAGTAATTCTTAGTTGAGAAATAAAATATTAAAAATTGATAAATCGATAATACTGTTTTTTAAAGGCGTTGAAAGGAAAAATTAATACAACATTATTCGTTAAAACATATTAATATAGTATATCTTTTAATAATTTTAGATATTTAATTAATAGGCTATTTTATTAAATAGGTTTTTCATTTCCTTGACCACTTTCAACGTTTATTATTAATTTATTACTTTTGTTAATTTCTTTCGTATACTATTCTTATTAGTTTAATTGAATTTTTTTTTTTCACGTCCTATTTTATTGAATTTCTTTCACGTGCTTTTTATCAATTTCTTTCACGTGTTTTGTATAAAATCTCTTGGAATTCCATAATTTATTTTTTTAATTCTTTCACGTGTTTTTTTTTTTTTAAATTTCTATATGTTTTTTTTTTTTTTTTTTTTTTTTTTTTTCATTTTTATTCTATAATTTTTTATATTTTTTAAACTTTTTAGCGTGCTTTTTTAAATTTCTCTCATGTGCTTTTTTTTTTTTAAATTTCGGTAACGGCTTTTTTATAAAATCGTTTAGAATTCTGTAATTTTTTTATTTTTTAAAACTTCTTTCTCGTGCTTTTTTTTTTTTTTTTTTAAATTTCGTTAACGTGCTTTTTTTTGTAAAATCGTTTGGAATTCTGTAATTTTTTAAAGCTCCTTTCTCGTGCTTTTTTTTTTTTTTTTAATTTCTTTCATGTGCTTTTTTAAAGAATTTCTTTCATGTGCTTTTTTTTTTTTTAATTTCATTTACGTACTTTTTTTTTTATAAAATCGTTTGAAATTCTATAGTTTTTATTTTTCATTTAATCTGTTTCCTTTTTCAGTTTTGAACGACAGCTAATGAACATAATTTATTACCTGAATATGATTTTTGGATATTTTCTTTCATTTTTTTTATTTGTTTAAAACTGCATCAATCACACATTTTCTTACAAATTGTATTATTGATTTTAAATGAAGTTCTTTTTTTTTTTGGATGAATGACTTTGCATACGATATTGGTAGGTGATTGAAAATAAGTTCTATTGTTTGCATCCCCAACATCCGTTCGTTCACCTCTGGCCCCATCGGTTAGTTAGCTGAGAAAACCTGGTCTAACTATATCCGAAACGGTAACTGCTGAACCGTACCGCAACAGAAATCCACAATGTTCATTCATAAGGCGGAAAGTTTAACAGCCGAAGATTTATCATCGTTCGTTTACACCAACGTTCTTTAAAAAGAAAAACCTTCAGACGATAGAAAAAAATAATAAATATATAGATATATAAATAAATAAGTAAATAAATAAGTAATGGAGGGGAGGGGGAGAAAAAAAGAATCCACCTCTTTTGTTTCACTGCTTGTTGTTCGGAGAAAACAGTTATATGGTGGATGAGTGAGAAAATGGTGCACTTAGCACAGAGGTTTTTGACCGCTAAGTTGCTTTTGTAAACAATTACCAACCCCAGAAAAGGAAAATCTTACCTTCATTCTTGTTTATATCCCCGTAAAAAAAAAAAAATAAAAAATGCTTTTATATTCAGTATTTTGGACTTGAAAAGACTCGCTGCAGTAAATAAATGCAGAAGATTGCGCGAGGAGTTAGTTTTGTTGCAAAAGTTCACGCAGGAAAAACTTTTCAAAACTTCTTCGCTCATAAAGTACGTTGAACCGCATGGAGGGATTTTTTTTTTTGTACAAATATTCTTTTTTTTTTTTTTTTTTTTTTTTTTTTTTGCTTTTCCTTTTCTATTTAATCTGTTGATTGTTATTGAAACTAGTTTTAACCAAACATAACGGAATAGTTTTCCTTTCCCGGTTGTTTGTGGTTTGCGTTCCATTTGGAATTTTTTTAGGGGAAAATTGCTTTACTTTCTCCTGTTGTGCATGACGTCACGATGTTTTTGTTTCATTGGATGCGCATGCGCTTATGAAATTGAATTGCTCTCCGTAAAGACTTAACTTCCGTTTCCTCATATTTTAATTTTTTATTTTGTTTTGTTTATTTCTATTATAAAGCTGCTATCTTCTGATGTGAATGAACTGACGGATTCTCTTTCTGTTGCCTTTTTACCTGTTATTTTCAGTACACGAAATTAAAAAATATTAGTTAATAACACTCGATAATTAGAGAAAGAATAATATTTCAAAAGTTCATGAGAAACTCAAGTTCAAGTTAAAATGGTGACCTTTTATTTTTATAAAATTTAATGTACTTTCTAAAAAGGGCATATAACGCTGTAAAATATTTTAATTTAAAGATTTTTTTTTTATATCTTGTTTGAAATAATTTAAAAACCATCTTTCGGTTTAAATAAAATAATACAACAGCTACCAACTATTTTGGAAATATGCGGGATAATTTAAAAAATTTTAATTGATGTTTTATGCAATTTATTGTTTAGTATATTTCTTTTTTTTTTTTTTTTTTTTTTTTTTTTTATTCTAAATTATTTTTCTTGTTTTCTTTCTTCTTGATTTAGTTGTGCGGAAATATTGAAGGTCAAAAGCAATTTATTTATTTTAATTATTTTTAATTTCTACTTATTTTTAAGCATTTTTCGGTGGAATTAAAATAACTTAAATTCATAACAAATCTTTTTCAATTACAAAAACATCTTGAAAAACGAGAAAATGAAATCAAAATTCACTATTTGAAAAAGAGAGAAAAAAGGCTCGATAAAATATAGAAAAAGAAACGTAATTTTCTATTTATAAATATATATCTTTGCTTGTGTGTTTAAAAAAAAAAAAAAAAAAAAAACAGAAGTAATTACGTAGTGTAATTCATGGGATTGTTTACTGTTTTCAAGTTTTGGAAAAGTGCATTAAGCAGAATAAATAATAAATTCGCATTAAAATGGAATTCAAGCTGAAAAAAAAAAAAAAAACCTTATTTAAATATTTATGCAAAACATGAGTTAGTGAAAAATTAAAAACATTGCAATTTTTCTCTTCCGTTACGAAATGTAAAAAAAAAATAAATAAATAAATAAAAAAGAAATATTTTTTTCTTTCTCAATTTTCATCTTCAGTGACAAGCATGTTCGTTGATGGAGAACATTTCATTTGATGCAAACAGGATTAAATTCATAGATGCGAAACGGCATACTAATCGAGGGCTATTTGCGTAGAAAGTAAACGTTTCATATCGGTGGTTTTTATTCCTAGACCTCCATAGGATTATGTAATAAATCGAAACAGAATCAATATTCGAACAGTTTGTTAATCTTTTATTCAAATAACAACATTCTTCGCCCTACATTCCCTCGGGTGTGCATTTGGTTTCAATGTTATAGCATGCAAATTTAAATACTAAGAATAGATTGAATGCTCTTCGATTTCGACTTTCTTTTGATGGCGAATGTAAAAAACGTTTAGTTATTATGTTAATTATCCTATAAACATTAATAGAAAACAAGTCAATATTTTAAACAGACGATTTTATTTAATGTGGCAAGTTAGTTTGGAAAAATATTTATTAACAAACAATTAAATATTCTAAACAGACGATTTTATTTAATATGGCAAATTATATTCGGAAAAGTATTTATTAAAAAACAGTTAAATATTTTAAACAGACGATTTTATTTAATATGGCAGGTTATGTTTGGAAAAATATTGATTAAAAAACAACTAAACATTAATAGATGATTTTATTTTAATATGGCAATTTATGTTTGGAAAAATATCTAACTTAATATTCTAAGCAGACGATTTTATTTAATATGGCAATCTATGTTTGGAAAAATATTTGTCAAACAACTAAATTTCCAAATTGATTTTATTTAATGTGGCAAGTTATGTTTGGAAAAAAAATTTATTAACAAATTAAATATTCTAAATATTTTATTTATATGGCAAATTATGTTTTAAAAATATTTATTAACAAGCAATTAAATACTCTTAAACAGACGATTTTTAATATTCAACTAAACATTCCGAATAGATGATTTTATTTAATATGGCAAGTTATGTTTGGAAAAATATTGATTAAAAAACAACTAAACATTCCAAATAGATGATTTCATTTTAATATGGCAATTTATGTTTGGAAAAATATCTTATTAACAAACAATTTAAATATTCTAACAGACGATTTTAAATAATTATGTTTGGAAAAAAAATATTTATTATCAAACAACTAAATGTTCTAACTGATGATTTTTTATTTAACATGGCAAGTTATGTTTGGAAAAATATTGATTAAAAAACAACTAAATATTTAAAAAACATTTTACTAAATAAAAATTTTATTAACTAAACAAAGACGATTTTATTTAATGTGGCAAGTTATGTTTGGGAAAAATATTTATTAATTTCGATCGAGAATTAATATAAAACTGACAAATTTTACACGAATCTGAATCATGTGCAAAAACTTTTTTTTTAGATTCATTTAAATTATTATTTTTTTTTTTTTTCAGAAACCGTATTGTATTAAAAGGAATTATTTGGTGTTCTTTTTATGTTGAAATCTTTTCCATTTTTTAAATTATTTCTACTTTTTTTTTTTTTCTTCTGCTAATTATAACGAAAGTCACACACGTGCAAAACATTTGTTAGGCAACGTATTTTAATGCGCAGTAGAATTAAATTGAACGTGATTAAATAATAATTATGTTTAATTACTAATGAAATAATTACTTGATTAAATTATCCCAAAGCTAATGATAATTGATTAATAATTATCATTACAATAGTGGAAAATGTACTCGAAGTATAAAACTTTTACCTGATGTTAATCATTATATGAAAGGTAATAATAGTAATGAAAAAATCTATTTAACTAATAAATCGATTTAAGTAAATAATTCAAGAAATTTTATGTGCTAGTTTATAATTAAGTAATACAATTATATATCATATTTATTATTTAAATTTATTTAATAGTTTTTGTTTAATTTTAAAATTCAATATTAAAAGTTCAAAAGTAGGATATTTGTTAAATTTTTTTATTATTATTATTTTTTTTTTTTTTTTTTTTTAATATTCAATATTTGATATCATTCGTTATTGCATGACAGATTTGTAGCAAATTCAGCTTCATCCAAGGCATACAACGAAAGACATGGATTTAAGGAAACATCCATGCAGCCAATCCGATATTAGCAATCAATTATATTATCTTTTTGTTAATATGCTTGTTAAATTATCATTTAATCCAATATATCAAATATAAAAAAGCATTGATAATTAACTTTAAATTGCGTGAGCTTGTACTGTTTATTTAGTATTTATTCCCTCTTATAGTTATTTAAGTTATCATAATCAATTTCATGCGTTTGTGGGATTATCATATTATTTTATTTATATTTTATAAATACAGTATCAATTAATAAAATTTGACATGAAATGCGTAATGAAATTCTTTTAATAGGCCACTCAAAAAAATTATAATAAACTTAGGATAGTTTTTGTCCCTTTTTTATGACCTCTTGACATGCCAAATTAATGATAGCTGTGCTCGTGAAAAATTAATAAAAGAATTTCTTTCACGTCTGAGTTTTACGCATCTCAAACACTAAAGAAAACAAAAAACGAACTCATCTGCTTCGTACTCGCGGCTCTTTCATTCAACCAGTGTTAAAAATAACAGTACTTGAGGGAGGATTCTAATTCAGAATCCCAATGGGTAGGAGAAAAATAAATAAATAAAATAAAAATAAAAAAACATTCTCACTTTCATTTGTGATAAAAAAATTGTGTACTCTGCTATTCTTCTGTGAATGATTACAGTTGAAATTGAACTGGAGTATTTCTAATGGAAAAATAATAAATAAATAAATAATTAAAAAAATATATATAATAGTTAATTAAGGATAAAATAAATAATTTAAATTAAAATAAATAAATGATTAATTAAGAATAAAATAAATAATTAAAAATAAAATAAATAAATAATTAATTAAAAAATAAAATAAATAAATAAATAATAAAAATGAAATTAATAAATGATTAATTAAGAATAAAATAAATAAATAAAGTAAAAATATAAATAAATAAATTAAAAAGAAATAAATAAATAATTAAAGAATAAAATAAATAAATAGTAAAATAAAAAATAAAAACATTTTTATCGTTTTTGAACATCATATTGCACATTTATTATAAAGTGACACAGTCAAACACTTTCCGTTTCATGGAGAAGAAATGTATAGTTCTAGACTTTGAAATATATGCTATTATTAAAAAAAAAAAAAAAATGTCAATGTCAAATTAAATGATTAATTCAGCAAATATTTTTGTCATATTTTTAAATAAACTTTTATTTGAATAAATTGTAATATTTCTTAAAAATTAGTCACTTTTATTACAATTTGTTTTAATTTTTCTCTTACTATATATAAATATATATATTTAATTTAATGTATTTTAAGAATATTTAAGTTAGTGTTAGTATTACTTTCAGTTTAAAGATATTTCTGCATATTAAAATAACCTGTTTTGTTAATAAACTCTAATTTAATAAATTAAAAATTGCAAATAAATTACATAATAATTTAAATTAAAAAGTGTTTTTTTAAATAAAATTATTTGAATAATTCAAGATTGTCACTTTTATTTTGACTGAAAAATTTGTTGTCAAAATAGTATAATAAAATAAATAGTATAATTTAAAAAAAATAATAATAATCGCATTAAATTCTTTTCTTATAGTTGTAATCATAATTTCTTTAAAAGTTCTTAAAAATCAGTAGCTCTAAAAATTAGCAGTTTTTAAAATTTAGTAGCTGTATTTTTTATGTATACATATGACAGTCATTTTAATTAATTAAAGATAATTAATTTAACTAGTTATTATTTTTATTTATATTGTCTAGACAACTACAAAAACCTAAAGAGATTATCTAAATAATTAAAATTTCAACAATACAATAGTTATAAACTAACTATGTAACTTTTTATCATCAAAAAATAGCTAGCCTTTCATACATTATTTAAATTTGTTATGTATTTCCGAAAAACAAAACAAATATATCCCAATTAAATTCAAAGAATTTTCTTGCTATATATTTCTGCTTTTGAATTTATTATTTTTACTTTAAAATGACAATCAAACGAGAAGAAATAAGAAGCTTAGTTTTTATTTAAGAGTTTGATAAAAAATAAAATAAAATGGCATTATTGTCCTGAAAACTGACTTTGTCACCCACAATAATGATGCTGCAATAAAATAAAAAGAAAGTTTTCTGGGCAACATAATGGCCTGCA
>BPLR01005205.1:0-179877 GCA_021605095.1 Caerostris extrusa | reverse complement strand
TGGATTAAGAAATTTATGTTAAAAAAAACCCAATAACATTTGCTATCGTAAGTTCTATGTTGATGCATCATAACAAACATCTTCCTAGTTATCTAAATCTAAATTTTGATTTCAAGTGTTGTTCATGATGTCCTGTAAAAGTCGTGTTTTTATTGGATGTATATACTATAATAAATTCATCATGTCTTTTTTTTTTTTTTTGTTGTTTGTTTCTTTTGAAATCGTTCTTGTATCATTAGTAAAAAGTGGGGCCGGTATACGTGTGGTCTTGATTCTGTGTTGTTCATGGATAGAAATTAAATTCTTCCTAAAAATAAGGATGTAATGTTTAGCTGTCATATTTATTAAAATTACAAAGACAGCTCTGCATAATTGCAACGTATAACACACAAAACAGAAATTATTGAGGATTGGAAAAAGTTGGCATAAATGCGTTGTGTCAGAGGGGATTACTTTGAAGGCGATGAAATAAATTTGGAAGAATAAATAAAGAGATTTTGAAAAAAAAAAAAAAAAAAAAAAAAAATTGGTCTTACTTTTTGGCCACAAGTACGTCAGTTACATGAAAAGTAATATTCTCATCAAAATTATATTTAAACTTAATGCTTCTTGCGTTTGTCTTTTTAGTTTTATCCACAGCATATAAGCCAATTGACTTTTACTCAATTGTTTATGTTCTTCTGTTGGCAATAGCATTTTTTAATTGTTTTCTTAAAAGGAAATCTTGCTGATTCATTTCGACAACACAGATTTTCTTTCATTATTTTGAATTATATTTAAAGTTTATTATATTATGAGATTGAAGTTTCCCAAGTAAAAAGTGGATCGAATATATAAAGAAGAACAAGAATTTCGTTTTTATTTTAAAGTTTATGTAGAAAAATATGGATAAAGAGAAAACGTATTAATAACAGTGGCTTCGGAGAATCTTGCGCAACATATTCGAAATCTATAAAAAGAATAAAGAAAAACAGTTGTTTGACCTAGAAAAACAAAATAACGAGCAAATTATTTATTCCATTAGAATTTACAAGAATTGGGAAATCAAAAAACCGTTGTGCATTGGCTTCTGATCTGATCGTTTGGCCAATGAATGCATCCAACGAACATACCATGAAGCCAGAAAGAATTCCAAACTGACGACGCATCAAAGGACAGTCGAATGCCTTCATTGCAGTCAGAAAGCTTGTTGAGTGTTTAACTGGTGATATAAAGATTTGTTTTTCAAATATTTGATAAATTTTTGAGCGCAGAAATGGAGGAAGGTGCTGAAAAAATAGACTATGTCCGTAAAAATAGGAGGATTATATTCGGCCCTCGTAAAAGTAGGAGGGATGCTTTACCACCAAATGGATCGAGGTCACTATCAAGAATATCCCATCAGATATGATGGCCTCAAAACTATTTCACTTTCTCGAGCAGGCTGGCGAAATATACCAAATGATATTTATGAGCAGTCTTGTGAACAAAGGGTGTACTACGACTTATGCATTTGCAATTTATGTACACAAAAGAAGGTGCTGAGGAAGCGAGAGACAAATTTCATGGATATGAAATTCGTCCAGACTTCCCATTAAAAGTTGCGTTTAGTGTGGATAAACGCTATTTGAAAATCTTCAACATCCCTGCAAATAAAACGAGGGATGAGATTTTACAAGAGATGAGCAGCTATTTTTGTGGTATTGTAGGACTTTGTGTGAGACCTGACCGAAGAAGAACTGTCAAATTGCAACTTTCAAGTTCAAGACATTTACTTTTGCCTATAAAGCCAACAAAAAATTTAAAAACTGTAGATTTACTATTTTCAACTATATTCGCCCCATTTATCGATGGCCTACAGATGTGGAAACTGCTGATACAAAGGTAAGAAACTTATCATTTATTTATTTAAAATTTATAAGTTAATAAATTTGTTTGTTTATGATGCACTCAAAAATTATGTGTATGGTCAGTACAATTAAAAAACAAAACCTTTTAAAATGAGCAGTAAATAAAATTATGAAATGTTTTTAAATAATTATTAAAGATTTTTTACGTCTCTATTTATAGATTTTTATTAATAAGTTATTGAATGTGACTTGACAAATTTATCAAATATTATTTATAAAAGGTGATCAATAAAATTTTAATTGTATTTTAATAAATTGAAAATATCAGAAATATTTTGTATTTAAAATTTAATTCTGTTATTTTCATATTCTGTTTTTTAATTTGATTTGGTAGAATTAATTTGATTTTATTTATTTTTAATTTAATAATTTAAACTTTTATTTTTATTAATAAGCTATTCAATGAGACTTGACAAATTTATCAAATATTATTTATAAAAGGTGACCAATACATTTTTAATTGTATTTTAATAAATTGAAATATCAGAAATATTTTGTACTTAAAATTTAATTCTGTTATTTTTATATTCTGTTTTTTAATTTGATTTGGTAGCATTAATTTGAGTTTATTTATTTTTTAATTTAATAAATTAAACTTTTTATTTTTATTAATAAGTTATTCAATGAGACTTGACAAATTTATCAAATATTATTTAGAAAAAAAGGTGGGCAACAAATTTTAATTGTATTTTAATAAATTGAAATATCAGAAATATTTTGTATTTAAAATTTAATTCTGTTATTTTTTATATTCTATTTTTAATTTGATTTGGTAGAATTAATTTGATTTGATTTATTTTTTTAATTTAATAAATTAAACTTTTTATTTTTATTAATAAGTTATTGAATGGAACTTGACAAGTTTATCAAATATTATATACAACAAAAAGATCATCCCATTTTTATTTGTATTTAAAAAAGTGGAAAGCCAGAAATATATATTTAAGAAAATTATATTCTTAAATATATATTAGAAAATTATATTTAAAATTTAATTCTGTTATTTTTCTGTTCTATTTTTTTTTAATTAGAATTGGTTGAATTCATGTGATTTAATTTAATTTTGTTTATTTAATAAATTTATTTATTTTATTTTCTGTACACTATTATTTAGAATTAAATTCGGTTAGTTGTTAAAAATATTTTAGTGAATTCAGCCTATTCTGCAATTCAAATTGTCTACGGTAGATAACATAGACCTTGAAATGCTCTTGTCTATTGACAGCTTACATTAGGATATTATTTTTATGTGTAGAAACTATCCTCTATTGCGCAAGCTATGCTGAAAAAAAAGAAATAATTAATACACTTGTTATCTAAATTTCTAAACCCAAAATTAAGAACTGTTTTTAATGTTAATTTTTATATTTAAAGAAGAGAAACAAATTATAAAAACAAAGAATCATAATTGATATGCATGCTGCACGAAAAACTTCATATAAAAAATATGTTTTGTTTAAAATTTTTGTGATCTTTTAACGTGTATTATTGTAATATTTGTAATGAATTTAATTTTAACTTGTAAGTAATATAAAGAAACTAGATTTTGATCTTTATCCTTCAAGTTAGATTAATTATACTGTATTCTAATTTCTAACTTTGATATTTTTCTCATTAATGTCATACATGAATAAAATATGCTCTGATATTTAATGAAACCGAATTACATCTGTCAGTTAGTTATAAATAAAATATAACGTAAACATTTCTTTAAACATATATCTATTTTTATGAGTATTGTGATTTTTTATGCATCTATTATTGTAACATTTAATTTTGACTTGTAAGTAATATCAAGAAACATGCGTTTTATTATTATTTCTGAAGTTTGATTAATTATTGTACATTTTAATTTTCTGTCTCCATTGATAATTCTTATTAAAATCTTATTAAAAATTCTGATATTCTGATTCAAAATATTATGATGTGTTGTTCTAATATATTATAATATATTTAAAATTATTGTCTGTTATATTCCGAATGATATTCTGATATGTTCTCAATCCAATTATGATGTGTTCTAAATAATATTACTGAAATTAAATAACTGTTCTTAATTTTTTTTTAAATGTTATATTTACGCTATAGCAAAAAAAATTGTTCTGTTAAATAAGTACTATTTTTTTCATTCATATTTTTAATTGTGGTTTACTTTTCAATTAAAAATTAAAATCAACTGTTCATCATGTTCTATAGATAATGTTAAAGATTACAACTGAATAAGGGGCCTGAATGGCCGAGTGGCTGACGCTCTTTTACCACAGGTAGCTACTACCGTAGCTTATCTTCAAGCTACACGCACCTCCTGGGCAGTGCTAAGTGCCGTAAGTAACACCGGTGCTTCGCTTGCCTTAAGGCTTAAAAGACAACTGTCTAAGTGTTTGCCAGCTGCATTAGAAAATATATATATATTTTACTAACAAAAATTAGATTCAGAAATTTAAAGAAAGAAATACGTGTATTTATCCAATAAAAAGTATCTAACCAGGTAATTAATCATTATAAGAGCGGATAATTTTGCATGAATAAACTTGTTCTTTGGACATTTTTTTTTTCTAATGGAGCTGGAAAACACTCAGACAGTTGTCTTTTAGGCCTTAAGGCAAGCGAAGCACCGACGTTACTCATGTAGCACTACCCAGTAGGTGCGTGTAGCTTGAAAATAAGTTATGGACGCGGAGTAACAATACCCCCGCAAAGCTCTGATGATGTTAGACTGGCACCTATGGGTTAAAATGGACTCCGAACCGTTATAAACATCTATGGTGCCGCCGGGACTCGAACCCGAAACCTGGGCACCGAGCACTAGCCTAACAGATAATCTTTCTATTATATTCTATCAAAATTGCAGTGTTTTCAAGGCAAAAATTATTTAATCAAAATAATTCATTTAATTATAAATTAACTAAAAAATTCATGCCCTTATGAGGCGATGCACAGTGCGGAGAAACATACAAGCTTCTGACAAAAATATTTTCTATTTTAGGAATGTGATGTTTTAGTCGGAGAACACCAGGGAGCTGTTGCAGAGAAAGAAAAGGTAGTCTTTATAATATATTCTATCAAAATTGCAGTAGTTAGTTTCAAAGCCAAAATTATTTAATCAAAATAATTTATTTAATTATAAATTAATTAAAAACTTCATGTCTTTATGATCATGCACAGTGCGGAGAACATACAAGCTTCTGACAAACAAGTAATATAAAAAAAAAAAAAAAATTTTAAAGTCAATTCTACTTTTTTCACTATATTGCAGAAAGTCCTTCATAAATAATTTTCTTTCATTTTTTTAAGTTTATCTGGCGCCATCTATTGGTAGATATATGCAACTTAAATCTAAAAAAAAAAAAAAAAAAACTAAAATTAATTAATTAAATTTAATTACTGAACTAATATTTGAAAAAAAACTGTATTAACATCAGTGTTATCCACTACAAGTTAAAAAAAAAAAAAATGTATTTGAACTTGAGTGGATGAATAAAAAGTATTTCATTAACGATTGAAAATTTGAACAAGATGTATATAGGGAGAGTGTGAGCTAATAGAAGGAATTGAAAAAATATTTTCATTTTAGGTACCTGAAGCTCTAGGCTGTTTTTTTCAGACGCCGGGAGCGGCTGGAAAGAAGAGAAAGGTAATCTTTCTATTATACTCTATCAAAATTGCAGCGGTTTTCAAAGTCAAAATTATTTAATCAAAATAATTTATTTAATCTGATGGCATTTATTTAAACTGATCAAAGATGGTATGAACCATAATATTTCATATTTTTAAAAAAATAATTTAAACAAAAATTTGGTATAAATCGATATTTTTATTTGATTCTTATATAAAATTAAGATATAATAAAGAAATTAGATTATATATATATTTAGAAGCAATAAACTATTAATGAATTCACTTAAATAAATAAATTTTTTTATTTATTTATTTAAGTGAAATAAATCCATTATGGATTAGATCCATTTCAATAATCGGTAATCTCGGTTAGGGCTGTTCGAATCGTACTACAAAAAGTTGGATATTCTAATAGAGTAACTGACCATGAAGAGATCATCTGCTCGAATTAAAATAAAATAAAAAAGTTTGAATATAAAAACATGATTAACAAAATTTAGAGAAAATGCTTGACATGAGAAAGGGGGAAGCTATATATTTATACATAAATATATATATATAACAAAAATAATAATGAAGAATATTGACTGAGGAAAAATAAATATTTAAAAAAAAAAAAAAAAAAAGAACAGCTGGTCGAATTGTTCCCTTTTTTCGCCGCTCGAAAGTAAACAATCGAAATTGTCATCTAGTAGAAGTAACTGAAACTTCACTTGGCGTAAAAACGATTTCTGACGCACGGTGTAAATGGGTCGAATTAATTAAATTAATTAATTAATTAATATTTGAAAAGACTGTGTTAACATCAAGTGTTATCCACTACAAGTTCAAAAAAATGTATTTGAACTTGAGTGGATGAATAAAAGTATTTTATTAACGATTGAAAATTTGAACAAGATATATATAGGGAGAGTGTGAGCTAATAGAAGGAATTGAAAAAAAGGAAACATTTATTCTATTCGAGGTAAATAATTAAGTAAAATATGTTTTATTACATTTATAAATGCTTCATTACTTATAATGTTAAAAGATTTTTGTGATAAAAACACATTTGTCTTCTCAATGTGTCCCAATAAATTTGTGATTTGAATTCCGTATGGCCTAATTATTATTAAAAAAAATTTTCATAAAGTATCAATTTTTTTCTATGTTGCAGAAATTTGTAGCTAATTTTAGTTAATTGTTCATATTCTTTCCAGCAACAGGGAGATTGCATTGTTCCTGATATGAATGTTAAGTTACAGAACGTTTGTGAAGAATTGATAGCATTGTTCACATCGTAAGTAATATACTAGAATATTACTGATTCATTTTAAGAATACAAAGAAATAACCCGAATCGTGACTCAGTTGCAACGTGTGCTGTTAGCTCGTAGAGTGAGTTAAGCTCACTTAACGGATTCCATAAAAACGTCTCTGCTAATCGTCTCTGCTACTTAAATTAAACATGAGACCCACAGATTGTAACAGAAAAAATATTACATTTATTATCTATCAGTTAAAACTCAACAATTTTTCCATGGTATAAAAGAGAGATATTTATACTATTCGCAGGAAATCATCGTGGAAAATTGGATTCATTATGGATTTATATTATTAAAAAGGATATTTATGAAGAAAACACATTTTTTTCTTCACAAGTTAAATAACTTTAAACTTTTTAATTCAATATACCCTACCTATTAATAAAAATGTGTTTCATAAAGTATTGATTAATTCTAAGTGCAGAAATTTATAGCAAATTTCAATTAATTGTGCACATTCTTTCTAGGCTCAAATACGGGATACTGATGCTGCAATCATGATTAATTATTTGCAGAGTTCGTGATCTAGTTGGTGAACTTCGTGGTGAAGTTAATAAATCTCTTGGCTGCGTGAGTACTATACTAGAATATTACTGATTCATTTCCCAATACAAAGATATAGGACAGATCGTGGCACAGTTGCAACGTTGTGCAGTTAGAGCGCAGGAAGGCAGATTCCATAACGCAAGTGGCAACGCTGTAATTGCTGCTGGCTGTTTTCTGGTTTTTCTTCCATACAACACTTAAATGTTGGAAGGTTTCCTCTAAAACAATCCTCATAATTTCCTCATAGATCGTCGGTGGGCTGTTCATGACATGCATCAGTGGATCCACCATTTTCAAGAAAATAAGATGTTTTTATATAACGAATTCAATAAAACATTTAAGTTACTAAGACATTTAAGTATGAAAAATCAAAAATAGGGGCAAAACATAATAAAATTCCCCTGTTTGAATTAAGTTCTAGAATTCTATTACAAAAATAAAGCGTTTCTATTGTTAAAATTTCAAATATTTTTATTATAATTATTGTTTGTGATTAATTACAAATAATTTGTATGTTGTGTTCAATAATGTTTTAATACAATTTATTGGTAAAAACTAAATTTAATCTAATCTTCATTGCGAACAACATACCATATTATATGCAAATTTCCAGCATTTTTTGTAAGCATTGTTACATAATAGTAAATATTGTAAACTCCATGTAAACATTGCTTTCCTGCCCATCGGTAGTAAAATTATTGCTTAAGTATTATTGAAGTATTGATTGCTTCTAAGTGCAGAAATCTGTAGCTAAATTCAAATAATTTTAATCTTTCCAGGAACAAGGACGGAAGGATAAGCCATGATTCATGGATACCAGTGCAGAGCAGGATGACCAAGGTGGAAATGAAAATCGCACATTCCTGGCGATGTGCGTATTTTACTTTGTAAAATGTCTGAAATATAATAAATAATAAAATGAGTGTTCAATCTCTTGACTCCTGTCTGAATTGTAAAAGCTATTAAAAGTACATGTTCAATTTACTATATCAGATTCCTTCAGAAATCTCTCACAGCTGTTTCAAATCTGCTATAACTTTTAAAATTAAACTCTAAGCAGTTATTTTATTCTTATTAAAAAAAATTATTTATCTACAAATAAAAAATTAATATTATTAAAATGTTTAATTAAATTAAGATTAAAATTATTAAATTTTTAATTAAATTAAGATTAAAATTTTTAATTAAATTGAGATTTAAATTATTACAAATTTTAATTAAATTAAGATTAAAATTATATAAAAAAATTTTATTTATTAAAAATTATTTATTTTATTTTTATTTAAAAAAATTTTAATAAAAATTTTCAAGGTTATAAAAAAGAAATGAAATAATCATTAGAGTAATTATTGTTTTCCATCTGTTGACCTCTTATTTCTCACTAATTGTAATTCAGGGTCATATAGGAGGAAAATTCAGGTAACTGAGAGTCATATAGGAGAAAAAAAGAAAAATCCACCGGCAACTTAAAATTTTAATTGGGAACTGGGAAAAATCAACACGACCGATAGTACTATGCATTTTTTAAATAGTCAAGAAAATATTACTTAATACAGAAAAAATATTTAAAATGCGCTTAATACAGAAAATAATTATTTTTTATTCCTTAAAATAAAAAAAAAAATTGAAGGTAAATAAGAAAAAAATTACATAGCATTTAAAAAAATATTTAACATTCTAGTACTATTAGTCAATAAAAATCCATAAATTCCAAGGTTACAAAAATTTCCTGAATTGTAGTTATTACACGAGAATTTGATTTACATTTAATATACCAGAGAGAAGATACATTGCCTATATAGTGTATATAGCCTGTATAAACTTGCATTGTAGTGAAGCTATATAAGCATTGCTGTTAAGCCTGTATAATATTCTCAAGCTCGGCGAGTATTGCACATGTGTAAATGTGAAATTAAACAGAAACCAGTAAATTACTAGTCGCTCACTATAAAAATTTGAAAAGGTAAATACACTATAGCAGAAAAAGTATATGTACAAACTATAGGCAACCTACAGCAGAAAAAAAATACGTATATTTAACAGAATAATTTAAAATTTAATAAATGAAGTTTTTGGATGGATAATCGAAAAGGAATAATTAGGCACATTTTAGTAACCAATAAAACTTACACTTATTAAATTTTTTCTTCAGCGTTTTTTTTTTTTTTTTTTTTTTCCTTTTTAAAACACTTGTCTGCTTCATTTTATTAGTATCAGTCTTTTATACATAGGAAATTTATTTTTCTTTTTACAAATAGAAAAATTTTACTCAGAAAAACTAGCTGAATTCAATGAGTTTTTCACCCCAGAATTACTGCTTTGTTCCTTAAAATAAAAAATTCAAAATTGAAAGTAAATAAGAAAAAAAATTACATAGTATTTTGAAAAATATAACCTTCAAGTATAAATACTGAAGATTTAAAATGATGAATACTGGAATGATTTAAAATGATCTCTTCAGTATTCTCCTACTTAGCTTCTTTTCCAACATTTAAAAATCATCTACTTAAAGGAAATCTTCTTCAAATAATGTGAAATAGAAAAAGAATCAGTGATTACTTCTAAACAAGTTCGACTTTGATGTCCATCACCTCCATCCTTACAAGTTACTCCTTTGCTAAACAATAGATGGCGCCCCGAATAAGAGCCAATTTTTTTTATAAAACGAATTTTTAATAAATAAACTTTATGACTCCGAAACGAGATCTAGGAAACTATGGTTATAATATTTCTCTTTTCAAAAACCGCAAAAAGACCTCGCGCAGTTCTGAACATTACTCATTAATGTATTGATATCCTATTCTCTGAATTACCATGCAGCTGCTTCACTGATTTGCATTTTTTCTCTCAGTTTGTTTTGTTTTTTATTACGGCCATTTTCCGCGCTACTTTTTCCCCCACTCCACTAGTTGATGAATAGTCGAAATGTTTTGGTTTCTAACAATGCTCCGCGCTCATTTCGCTCTCTTGTAATTGACCTTGACTCCTCCGTTTTTCGTCATCATTTCATTCTAATGCAGCAAACTGCTCCGAATTATTTGTATTCTTTTTTATTTTTTGTTCTCTTTTTGAATAATTCTTCATAAGTTTTCTTATTTTAATTTATTTTTCTTTTCAATTAGTTACTATGTAATCTCTTTATACACTTTTTTTTAACGTTATTCTTAATTAAAATTTTATTTTCTCTTAAATTTTATAATAATAATTATATTAAAAAATTTACTTCCCTTTCTTCTTTAATTGTTTAAATTTAATTTTAATTGTTTTAATTTAATGCAATGGGCTTAAAGCTAATGTACCTTCTCTTTCATTGCAAAGAAGGAGCTAGAGGTTGCCCAGCAACCAAAATGCTCCGTAAACCCTACAAACCGTCGTAAACTTTATACTTTTTACTGAACTTCTGCGAATAAAGTGCCTTTCCAAACAACACACAAAAGAGACGTGAAAGCGTATATTCTGATTATCGCAGAGCGCATTGAATCTGAGGATTATAGTGGCTGTAAAGTTATGCTGTTCTTCCAATTTTTTTGCGAGTTCAGCTAAAGATATATAGATAGAGTTGTTATGATGTAAAAATCGAGTTATTTTTCTGGGTAAAGAGGATGCTGAAATCGGAATGGCCAGGATCTTCTCGTCTTCCTTTCTCCAGCCTCTTGCAAGGACAAACAAATGCCACCATGATCAACATATAACTTCTCGATTTGTAATTCTCCAAAATAGACTTCAATCATCTCGATCTTTACTATTTCTAATGAACTAGATTCTCACAATTTAAAATCTACCACCTCAAGTTATGTAAATAAACTCAACTGAATTTACTGCTACCTATCCGAGAAAATAACTTCCAAGCATAATGCCTCTACCAACTTGGAATGATTGAAAAAGATCTCTTCAAATATAATCCTTCTCGGTTTCTTTTTCAACATCAAAAGATCATCTGCTCAAAGGAAATCTTCTCCAGATAGTTTGAAATAGAAAAAGAATCAGTGATCACTTCTAAACAACTTGAACTTTGGATGACTAACATCTCCAAACCCTACAAGTTACTGCTTTGCAGAACAATACATGACACCACTAGCAAGAATCATTTTATAATACGAACTTTTATAAATAAACTTTATGGCACTTTTACAAATAAAAATCAAATAAATTCTGTAAATACAAGATTTTTATACTATAAAATCACCTGCGTGTGATTCTTTTTCCCACCTATCTGTGGATGATTTTTTTATTTTGTATTCCTAATTGTAACTTGCCCCATTTATTTTAAATAAATAAGCATTGTGCTAGCGCTAATATGCCGGTTCTTGCCAGATAAAAAACTCTTGATATCAAGCCATGTAAGTATTATGAAAAATCTCCCACTTTCAAGTTAAAAATAAATCTCTTCTCTATTTAACTTGCATTTTTCATCAATTTATAATTTGCTAGTAAATGGGGATAAAGCCTTTATGGCTCAGCGCCCCTTTTCCACCTACCCTCGAATGAGTTTGGCCTACATTGATCAATAAACTAAAAACTAACAGCTAGTAACAAGTGCTAATTAAAGTAGAAAGTAAAAAAGAAAAACATATAAATATAGGGGATTTATCTAGGATGAATAACTAAATAAAAAAGGAAACAGCTATACTACCAGAAAAAGCCTGAGATACGAACAAATGGGCAAATTGAGGCATGAATTAAGACAGGCGTTTACTTAATTGCACTCGTCTATAAGTGCCCAATACTGCATACTCTTATTATAGATTAATACTGACAACTGGCGTACTGATTACGGAGTACCAATGGGGATATAACCCCTTAACCTCCTCATCTTAATTCATACATATAATTACAATTTTAATTGGCTGTTTAATTGTTAGTAAATTAAAATTAGTAAAAATTACAAGATAAAATTTCTAAATTAAATAAATGATACTCAAAAAAAAAAAAAAAAAAAAAAAAAGTAAATAAATAAAAATATATTAATAATAATAATAAATAATAAAAATAAAAATACTAAAAATAAATAAATGTAAAATACAAAAAAAAAAAAAAGATTTAAAATTAAAAAATAAAAAGAATTTAAGTTAAGTTTAAATTCGGTACAATGTATAGATTAATACTGAGATCCTTGATCGCGTTGCGATCTCGAGCTCCTCCATTGTTAGATGTTGAAACATAGCGGTGATCCCATGCCTTTTGAGTTAATAAGAAATAAAAGATAATTAAATGTCTTTTTTAAAAAGATTTATATATTTATTAATATTATAAAGGGATTTTAACATTAATTAAAAACAAAAAATTTGGAAATAAATAAAAATAAAAATATAAAGAATTAAACTGGGTGTAGATGTGGATGAAATCAGTTGCATATAATCGGAAAATAAAAGGAATGAAAACAGGTCAAATTAGGAGAAAAATAGCTTAGAAGAAAAGCGAACTTTTTTCGTCTAAACCAGGGGTCTCCAAACTACGGCCCGCGGGCGAAATCCGGCCCGCCAGTGTCATCAATCCGGCCCGCGACAGCGAATAGCTTATTGTTGCTGTAACAAGTTGGAAAAAAAAAAAAACCCCAGAACGATACTAACTCGGTTTTATTTACTTGATAGGTAAAGCTTAATGACAAGCATAATACGCAGAAAATTTAACTTAAGCATAACAACTAACACATAATTGAAATGATTCCCACTAACATTATAAACTAGTGAACGTCCCGCGGTTATCCTCGGTAGTTATATTGGTGTAAAGACTATCGATGTTTGGAATGTATATATCCTGAATCAAACATATGATTTTTATCCTGAAAATCCCTCAGGAACGGAAAAGCTAAATTAACGCGAATGAAACCGCTGGGTATCCACTTGTAAAAAATACTAATGAGATTTATGCTATTGTGATTTTTCACTGACAATAGTTTGTAGTTGTGGATAAATTTTACGTGTACCAATTATTAAAAGAGATTATAGTAATTGAACCAGCGAATTTAGCAAGCGTATGCTCGCTCAGAGCACGTACTCGGCGACTAGTCTAGAAATTACAGATAATGGCAGAAAAATTTGGCCCTTGGTACTTACTGGAGTAAACAATATGGCCATAAGGCTAGAAAGTTTGGAGACCCCTGGTCTAAACAGTTGGGAGGGGAGGTGGTAATAAATCAGTCAGAGCAGCATAAATGGATGAAACAGAGGAGCAATGAGTGGGAGTAGCACAATTGAAAGGAGAAAATCGCGACTCATGATTAGAAATTAATTTAAAATATTTACAACAGCGGGAGGTCTTTTGCCATGTTTTCAGGAGGAAATATCATAATCGGAATTTTATAGGGTATTTAAAACTGGATTGTTGATGTTTCACATATCGTTACAGAATTTTGTAGAAATTTTGTGAACAAATAGTCTTAAACATGGAATTGAGAGAGTTCGTCTAATATCATCATTACGAAAGTTCCAAGGTGAATTAGTTAACATTCTAAGGGTTTTGTTCTCAAGCCTTTGATTGATTTCAAAATTAATATGGGCAAAATAACCCTAAACAAGACTTGCATAAGCTAATACTGGATGAAGGTAAGAGAGATATATTAGTATTTTGAGATTAAGAAATAAAGCAGAGTTTCTATTAATTAAAGGATAGAGAATTCTAAATTAAGTAATGAATTTATTTCTAAGATTGTAGATATAACATTTGTAGTTTAATTTGCTATCAAGAATAATACCTAAGTACTTAGTTCCTTTAGATCAGGTGATATAATTATTAGAGATTTTAATGTTAGGAGGGTTATAGGATTTTTTGTTAGTGAAAAGAACTGCTTAAGCCTTTTCTACACTTAATTTTATCTTCCAGTTAATGAGTCCTTTTTCTAAATCAATTATGTAATTTTTCAAATTTTCCTGGATGGTGGAAGTTTTCCAACCTTGAGTTAAAATTGGAGTGTCATCAGCATATAGACTAATTTTGATATTGTGCTTTTGCGGAATATCGTTGATAAAGATATTGTAGAGGAAATGACCTAGAATAGAGCCCTGGGGAACACTAGCATGAATATCACAAATTGAGGAATCAGTATTCCCTACTGCGACAACAAAGTTTTTGTCTGAAAAATAGTTACGAATTACTTGGATTAAATCAGGAGAGAGATTGTAAGAAATTAGTTTGTAAATCAATGCATTAACCCATACTCTATCAAAAGCCTTGGCCATACCAAGAAAAATTGCAACAGTTTTATATTTCCAGGAAAATTCTTCAGAAACAGTTTCTGTGAAATTCTGTGGATATTTTAAAAAGTCCCCAACTTCTTTTATGATTTAGTGAAATTACTTTGAAAAGTTGTCTCATACTTATTTTAAACGGATTATCAGATATATTAAGATATCAGAAGAGTATGAAATTTATCTTCATTATATTTCATATTGAATTAAGCCGGCGTTTACTTCATACCTTCTATATCCTCAACAATTAAAAATTAGAAAGAATTGTAGCAAATATGAAAGGTAAAAAAAATAATAATTGAGATTTAAATTGATTAATACAATCACACTAATATCGATTTTTTATGATTTGATGCAAAAAAATTTAATTTACGATATAAATTAAAAATTTTATTTTATTTTATACTGAATTTTCCTGTTTGCATTTTTAAGCTTGTTAAATATCAATTAGTGTCTGATGCTATGGTTATTCTTTGAGGAATTGTAGATCATGTTCTTCGCATATGTCCTATTTCTGGACTTTAGGGGAAGTTAGTTAATAATAAATAAATCCTCCATGTTAAAAAGGAGCACTACTACTCTTACTACTGTGTTTAGTTTTGTGTCATCGGTCAGGATCCTTTCTGTCATCATAAAAATTAATTTCGTAATTTTGTTTGATATTATCGTTGCATTATACGTGTATATATAATATTATGTCGAATCATCTTATGTGATATAAAATTTTTATTTCTTTTTGTTCGTTTTTGAATGGCTTGAAAATATTATGAATTTAAATTGGGGTAAGTTTTTTTTTTTTTTTTTTTTTTTCTTTCCCTGTAAATGTATCTGATTGTCCGAATTAAAAACTAATTATTTTGAAAATATTATGAGATTAATTTTTTTTAAAACTTTTTACTTTCGTTTCCTCTAAGGATTTACACAAATTTGTTTCAAATTAATAATACCATATAATTTACACATTTATGAGACGAGTTTTATTAACTATTGAAATAAATATTTTTATTTTTTTTTTTTTTACAAACCGTATTGTTATTGATGATACGTCCAAGTATTTTGACATATAACACTGTATTGTAAAAACTACTAGTTAAAAGCATTAATTTAAAATTTTCACAATATTTACATTATAATTTAATGTATATATAACTGAATTATAATATATTTTTTATTCAAAATACAAAATAATGAAAAACATTTATATCTTAAAAATAATTATGATAATTTTTAATGTGATAATTTAATAATAAAATTGAGAAAGGATTCAAAATTGGAATCTGTGGACATGTTTTATTTTTAAAGAAATTTCAGTGCAAAAAATATCTTTATTATTATTATTATTATCTTTATTTTAAGATAATATAATCATTCATGCAGTATTGTATCATTCAAGTTTAATGAAGTCATGATTAAGTATATTTTTAAAATCAACAATATTCTTAAAAAGATATCAAATGGAGAAGGAATGGTAATTATTTATCAATTCAAAATGGAATGCCTATTAGAAAAATATTTAATTAGTTTGTTGATTTTAATGCTATGAAATAGGAAATTGAAGATTATGGTAGGACAAAAAAATTGTAATAGTTTAAGGAAACATCCCTTTCTAAATTAATGTTTTATATGGATATAAATTTCATAAGAAAAAAAATAATCACAGTTAAATACTATATATTTTATTTGAATTTTATTAAAGAATGTAATGCATCAATTTTTCCTGAAACTGTAAAAATATTATCTATGGTATCTGATTATTAAGACCATTCTTTTAAAAGAAAAGTTTTCTCAATTAAAGTTATAAAACATTTTTATTATCTTTTGTTCTTTAAATATATAATGATTTTATAGCAATCAAGTAATCCTTCTGAGCAAGTTTAATTTTAATATTTTTAATTCCAATATGTGTACCATTATATAATCAAGAAAGATTGGAAAATTAAGATCGAACTAGTGAGCCTTTAAATTGTTTTTAAATTTTAAAAGAAAGCCTAAATTACTGGAAAAAAAAATTATCGGGATAATGATTCTGTGAATATATCATTATAATTGTTTTACAAACGTCTTTTAGTGATAAAAATACTCTTAAATATCTTAAAACTCAATAAAATGGATAGTTTGTAAAATTTCAAGCATTTTACTTTTAGACACAAATCGTTAAAAAAACATTCCTTTTAAAATGGCTTATTAAGATTTAAATGATTACTTTTTATATTTTTAGACTTTTTAAATTTTAGTAAAAGTACTTTTAAAAGTGTTAAATAGTAATTTTAATTAAATTTTTGTATTTTAATATTATACTTGATGACTGTACTTTTTAATTGTTCAGTTATTAATTAAATAAATGTTAGGTAAAAAATTTTAACTGTGATTTTAGTTATTTTTAAGAAATATAATGAAGAAACTTATGTTTTTAAATTTAATTGAATTAGTGTCTTTTTTTTTTGGGGGGGGAACAAGTATTTTTGTATAAAACAAAGTTTTTAAATTTTGTCTTTCTTTAAACAAATTTTTTAAATATAATACATCTTATGAAAAGATCTATTGTAACTTTCTCTAAAATTGCAACTTTTGGGTTTTTGATTCTTCATTCCTGGTTGTATTTTATTGCATACTTCAGAATGGCATTTTTGTGTAAGAATATATATTTTTCTATAATTGTAGAACTATTAATCTGCTGAAATACTCATCCTTCAGACTTACCAGTGTTTAAAATAATTATAAAGTATTTAGCTTTCTAATAAATGCTATAATTTTTATATTCGGTTTATTTGTTTCTACAATTAAATGAAATAACTATTTACTTTTATACTTTTAATTCAATAAAAATATATGTAATTTTGTTATTTGCATAATTTAAGAAAATTATTTATTTTAATACTTGAAATAATTTATTTGTGCAGATGATTAAATTCTTCAGATGAAAGTAACTACTGTGAAAGGTTAAGGTTAAGTGAACAAATCAGAATTTCATATCAATGCATGTACTACATAATTAAAATATTATTACATTTTAATTAATTTTTTTTTTCTTTTTTTCTATCTTTTTTCCATGTATATTTTGTTTCTATGGGCTTTGTTTTGATTTAAATGCTGATTACATATTTTTAAATGATACAAGATGCTAACTAATAATGTTAAAGAAAAAAAATTGAGATATTTAAATAATTTTTGTACTGTTATTGCTTTTGTGTTCTTACCAACTGTTTTTTGTGTATGTGTGTTACTATGCATTGTTTTTAAAAATAATTTTTCCTATTGTTTATGTTTTAATATAAATAGTTACATTATTATAAGTGATGAGTAAATATTGTCTTTTTTTTGTCTCTTTATTTTTAATTCAATATTTAACCATCACTGTGAAGCTATTTTATTTTCTGAACATTATTATTAATTTAATATATTATAACATGACAATTTCTACAAATTTGATTCTTTTTTTATTTAGTACTTGTGCTGATATTTCTTTACTCTTAGAATTTTAATTATGTCAAACTAAAACAAGGTTTATAGATATGACTATATATTATTATTATTATTATTATTATATATGCATGTGTGTGTGTAATATTTTTTTTGAAAATTTAATTTAGTTTCTAATATATAAAAATTATCATTCAAGAATTGCACGAATATGAACTGAAGGAGAATGAAATCTTTAGTCCTAACAATATATGTCGAGAGCGGCAGTATACATCTGATCCAGGAAACTTAGATTTACCAACTCCTCATGTATTTTTGGATGACACTAGTATAAGTGATGCTCATTTTGCTATACCTAGTACATCTGCAGCTCTTGCTAGTGGTCATGTCTTTCCTGATAGCGAGGTAAGTTATATAAAATGCAATAACTTAAATTCTTGTCTCTATATAATTTCGAAATTTAAAATGAGTAAAAGAATATTTTAATTTTTAGCCTTGTTAAATGTTTGTCTTTATCTAAAAGATGCAATATCATGAGTTTTCAGACAAGAGGTGGTATTATTATTGCAAAATCACAATTATATCAATTCTATACTGTAAAATATATATTTGTGTGTGTGAGAAAAATTGTTAAATGATAATGAGAGGTTTAATTATAGTACAATTAACATCAAAAAGAAACTTTTACTAAAGGAAATTTTGATAGTCAAAAGAATCATTTATGAAGATGTTTATCTATAAGGAAATTTGATTAAAATTTAATCTAAGTTGAAATGTTAATGAGAACCAAACATTCAGATATATAAATATCTTAAATTGGATGTATTTGTATATTCTTGTTTCTCAAGTTGGGAATCACATAATTTATTCTTAAACACATTCTGTGGAATTTTTAAAAGGAGATAAATATTTCATTAATAAAGTAATATTATCACCAAATAATGTGAAAATGTTCTCCCATAGTATTGGTTCTTTTTATCAATAGTAAGATTTTCCTTGGAAATAAAATATGCAAAGCATTTTCTTATTTATTAATTAATTTAAAAAAAATTATTTCTTATTAATTAAACTAAACTATCAGCGATCTGAAATAATTTCTGTGCTTAATTTAAATGATATGCAAGCATAAATTTTATCTTCTTTATTCTCTTTTACTGTTAAACTTAAAATGATGAATATCTTAAATGCTGTTTTTAGAGAAGGATTGAAGTTGTAGATTTTTGTTATTTTGTATGAGAATAACATTTTATTTTTAATGTAATAGTATTTATAAAAATTTCTATTTTAATCTTTGATGATTTGTATTAATAAAAATACTAATGATTTTATACTTATTATTTGAGGTACTGTGATTGATATGTGGTTTTTATGATAATATAAATTCATAAAAAAAAAAATTAATGTTAAAAACTTGAAGATAATTAAACATGTTCTGAAAAATGTCAGGATTCAAAATATTACATTGTTTTTATGGGTATTTTTTGTATCATTTGTACTGTCATGTTTATCAACAAAATATTCTTTAATTAATTTTATTTCAACTTTTCATTTTCATTGATGCTTATACTTCATTTAGCTGTCCAGTAATGAAGATGAAGACTTGAATTTAGATATTGTAAATATGTCTCTGCCTGCTCGAGCTGCTGGACATGCAGAGCATTTAGTACGTAAAGTGCTGCAAGAGGCAGAGCAAGCTGAACATCTTGTCAGAAAAGTCTGGGAAGAGGCCTGGAAAGTAAGATTATTTGTATTTTAATGTTAAGATGTAATTTTTGTATATAAAGTAATAATCTATGTTTCTTTATATTTTATATGAATATAGTTCTTTAATTTTTTTTTTTTAAATTAACAATATTATGAAAATTAATATGAAGTTCATTTTTAAAACATTATTCTTAATATTACTTTACAAAAGATTTGATATCAAAATTTTATAAGAATAGTCATGTACTTGTAATAAAGTAATTAACCTGTTTTGTAAAGTATGACTTACATTATCAATTGTGTTTAAACACAATAGTAAATCTGAATTCAGTTATCTAAATATGAGGAATTGATTTGATTATAATATCCTTTATGTTATGAATGTATAAGTATTCTAAATTAAATTGTATTTTTACATTTTTTTTTTTTTCTGAAGTAAAAAATATATTTTTTTTTGTAATTGATAATTTTGAATTTTTCTTATGTAAAAAATATATTTTTTTATAAGTATTTTAAATTAAATTGTATTTTTACATTTTTTTTCTGATGATTTTTTTGTAATTGATAATTTTGAAATTTTCTTATATATATCAAAATATTTTATAAACTTATTTTACAGAAAAAAGTACTGTACTTTAAAAAAATCATGAATTTTCAAAATAGGAATGAAATGCATACATTTTTGTTTTATAGGTATGTCATTTCAGTTCATTGCCTAAATGGTTGCAAGATAATGACTTTTTGCTTAGAGGTCATAGGCCACCACTTCCATCTTTTACTGCTTGCTTTAGATCCATATTTAGAATCCATACTGAAACTGGAAATATTTGGACTCATCTTTTAGGTGATAGTCATTTACATTGTTAGTCAATAATTATAGTATGACTTATTTATTGAAGTCGAGAAATTGAAATGAATTTTGTTAATTTAATATTTTTCTTATGTAAAACTTTAAAATGTAGTTAAAAATATTGATGTTACTAAATTCTGGCTATGGTTTTAGTTGTTTTCTAAACTCATTTACTTTTTTGAAAAAAATTGAATAAAATTTATAGAGATTGCATGTTAGTTTTTATGTTCAATTTACTAATTCTTTAAGGCATTGGTTTTGAGGTATAAGTTTCTAAATCCAAGGTTATCAGTTTTAAAAGTTATCTAAGTTGTAAGGTTAATTTTTTTTTATCAAATTAAGGTTGTAACTATAATATTTAGAAATATACTTAGTATGAAATAGATTATTTATAAAAAAAAGACATTAGATAAACCAGTATATTGAATTTTCATTAACTGAATTTTCATAGGTTGTATATCATTTATTGGAATTGCACTTTATTTTCTCACTCGTCCATCAAATCAAATTCAATGGCAGGAAAAGGTAGTATTTGCTACTTTCTTTGCTGGTGCCATTGCATGTTTAGGCATGTCCTTCACATTCCATACGGTTCATTGCCATTCAGAAAAAGTTGGGAAGTTATTCAGCAAGTATGTAATTTTTCTTGTTTATACATATTTTCTATTTTATTTCCCTAAAAATTTGACAGTTTCCTAATATACAGAATGAAAAAGTTTATTAGAAACCCTATTGTAATAAAAAGTATACTATATACAGGTTTTTATTCCTGTTTACGTAAAGAGTGAAGAATTTTTTTCCTTTGTTTCATTATAAAATCTTTAAAATTATCAACAAGTAATAAATAATTTCCCATTTGAATTATAGAAAATATTTACTGATTTGTTTTAACATGGAAGAATGAGACTTTAAGAACGATATTTTTATTTACAAAGTTGCCTATCTCTAGAATTTGTCCAAAATTTCTTTGGAGCTGTGATCCTTCATCATAATTGAATTAAAAAAATAAATGCATGTGATTGTTTCAAAAGGCTTCTTATGCCATTGTCAAATTGAAATGATATAATATGCATTTATTCACTGATTTCTATCTGAAATTAAATTTTGTTGGTTTTATGTTGAATTTAAAATTGGCAAAGGTGGTATATTTATTTTCAACTGAAAGTATTTTATTTTGTTAGTGGGTATATATAATTTTTCAATAAATAGTCTTAAAATTGCTATATATCTCAATTAAATAACTAATTTTAAATAAAGCTTATAATAATTATTCTAAACAAATTCAAATTTTGAATTTATTTGAAGTGAAAAGTGTAGAAATTAATTACTTTGATTTAATATAATATAATTAGAGTATTATGTAATAATATAATATGTAGTAATGTTATATAATTTTTAACTTCTACTGATGGAACAATTTAAGTGTTAACAACTATGTATTTAGTAGTATGTAAAAGAAAAGGACTATATATTAGAGAACTATATATCAAGATAGAATTATATGATTTAATCTACTTTTTGGGATCTATTTACAAGTTTTTACAAAACTTGCATGGTTAATGGGATACATTAGAAAAAAATCCTTTCTTATTTTTTTCTTTTATAATGTATTTACTAATACATAGTTATAACATTTAAAAATCTAAACATTAAAATATTAAATTCAATTTTCTACATTTTATATAATAAAATGGATAAAATAAAGTTTTTAAAGTTTAATTGAAAGATATTTGGATTTTTTTCCAAGTCCCGTAATTTGTTTTTATAAAACAAACGACATTCCTCAAAATTTTGTTTTAAGAAAGGCTAGATTCAAAAGTAAAATAGTCATTGATTAAAAATATTTTGAGAAGATTTCATGAAGTCTTTTGTTTCAAAATTTTCATATTCAAATTTACTTCATATATTTTTAAGTGAGATCTTTTTAATACAGTTCTGATACATTCACTTAAAAAAATTGCTATAAATGTCTGGATAATGTGTGAATGTTTTTAACAAATCATGACTTGATTGGAAAATGAATTATATAAAATTTCCAAAAAGCAAAGTAGCAGAGTTCTGTTTAAGTGTAAAAAAATTTTTTTAAGAACTAGCAATTCATAAAAGTGGTTTCTTATTTAAATATTCTCTTTTAACTAATATTTTTTTTATCATGATTGTTAATTCTGTATTTTTATTTTTTATCTATTTTTCTGCAGGTTAGACTATTGTGGAATTGCTTTTCTAATTATTGGATCTTTTGTGCCATGGCTATATTATGGATTCTATTGTAATTTTCAACCAAAACTTATATATTTAGTTCTTGTGATAGTGCTGGGAACTGCGGCTATTATTGTTTCATTATGGGATAAATTTAGTGAACCAAGATTTCGTTCAGTAAGAGCAGGTAGGTAAATGGTTGTTATCTATAAAATTTATATTTCATAAATGAATGTACTTAGATGCCTTTTATAAATTTATTTATTGTTATATTAGAATTCTCAAATATTTGGTGGCAAAATACTTCTTTTGTTAACTGTATTTACCTTCTTCTGTTTTTAATACTAATTTTGTTAGTATAAATGCTTCTTTTATGTCCCAACTTTCTTAATTAAGCTGTATGATTATCATAGTTTCCTGTTTCTATGTTTAGTTAATATATATCCTTTTGGTATTACAAATATCAATTTCATAAATTGTGCACTAAATTTTCAGCTATTTTGTACTTTTCATGTTACTTAAAATTTTTTATTTAAAATAATCAGTAGCTAGTTGCTTAAATTTTAAAAGGTTAACTTGATTTGTTATGTATGGATCCTTTGAATAATAAAAATTCCATCAATTACAACCCAAAAGTTGTAGTCATATATATATATATATATATAATTCATTTTATTCTGCATCATTTTACGAGATTATTAGTATTTCAAAAATTAGTCATAAAAGAAAAACAATTAGCTTTTTTTCTGTCTTGAAAAACACATTCCAAAACCATGGTATCCAAGTTTGAGATGTGATCAGCTTCAATATAGAATGTGATCACACTAGCAGCTTTACAAGTGTGTAGCAGTGATAAGTGCTTATTAACTCAGCTGGTAGAAAATTCCTTTGTCGTGTCAAGAAAATTGGAAGTCTAAGAGTCTCTCTAGAGCTTTCTTAGCATGTTCAATTAGGTGCGAATCCATAAAATATGCTGGACCATACTTTTGATGGTCTCCCAAAAAGTAACTCTCCTCCAACAGAGTTCTGTGTGGTGTAACATTATTATAAACAGGTCAATATGGCCACTCAGAAATACCTGCCCATATACTATTGTACCCATCAAATCTCTCTCATAGGGATAATAGTGAATTCTTAGCTCCTATTAGAAACACTGTCTTCCAGGATGATCATTTTGCAAATAAAATATGGATTTATTGGTTTATTCCCATGTTATAGCACTTAAATGGAACTCCTTTAAACGTCAGTAAGCAAACATATCCTTCTCGAGGTAGATGTTAAATTTTACTAACAGTTTTTAATGAAGGTCCTCAAGAAGGATAACAGGGAGTTTCCCTGTATTTCAATTTTCAGTTTCTAATTTTTTATCTCTAGGTTATGTTTAATGATTTCTGAATGAAATCAGTTTGAATATATATTTGGTGTGCTTTTTATATTTTTGAAATTTTTTCTCTCATACTGCTTATTTGTCAACCTGAATAAAAACAAGGGAAATATTGAAAGCCATTTATTTTTCTATCGTATCTATAGGCAACTACTGCTATCTGTAAACATTCAAAATAGTCTAAGTTTGAAACTTCTTCTTGTCAAATAGTTTTAGTTTCTCAATTCCTCTCTGGCATTAACACAAAGGGAATTTTTCTAAAGAAAATTAATAAGTTATTTAAAAATTCTGCAATAAAAAAATTGGTAGTTAAATATTAAGAGAAGCAATCTCAAATATAGAAAAAAGAATATATGCATATATACTCAGAAAAGAGCTTTTATTTTGAATATATATGGTTTTTACTTGTTAAAAAATTTATAGATATTTAAAAAATAAGAAGTACCTTAAAAATTGGTTGTTTTTATATTTCATTCTTGTAAGTTTTTATATTAAATTATTTTGTAAGAATTTCCAAGACGCATCTTTTATTTTAAATGAAAATCATATCTAGATTTAAACAGATAGTCGCATGTTCAATGTGCTTAGCATCCATTATGATAATACAATTTTTAGTATTCAGTGTACAGCTGTTTGCAATATCTCTGCTTTTTATTTATTCAAAATCTATATGTATACATTTAAAAATTAAAAACTTTTTAGAAATTAATTACTAGAATTTTTTTATGTTTAAGAAAAAAATTATTTATAAATCGTATTTAGTCTTTTATGTTTGCATACCTGCTCAAAACTGCAAAACTCTTTTTAAAACTTGCAGTAATTGTATCTGTAGAAATCAAATTTATTTTAGTTTAGAATAATATATTTGTATAAAATTATAATTTGAAAAATGAATTCATTAATGAATTTCTTCTATTGTTCATAAAATTGAATCTTTCTTTTTTTTTTTTTTTTTTTCTAACAGTTTTGTAATTTTATCATTTTTATTTTTTCCACTACTCTCAATAAATTTACCCAAAACTCTTACATGACTTATTGAATATCATATTATCCAAATTCTTTCAGTAACTTTTGATTTTGAAAATAACAAAACTAGTGAAAGAAGCATTTTCTTATGTGCATAAGATGAAGTAATTTCATGTAACATTATTTTTTCAGTAATTATTTTATGATTTAAGTTACTATATATCTGGTTTAAGTTAAATTTTGTACATCATGTAGGTGTGTTCATGGGCTTCGGTTTAAGTGGTGTTGTTCCTGCTGTGCATTACTTAATAGCAGAAGGATGGTTTCATGCAGTTTACCACGCTTCATTTGGATGGCTATGTTTAATGGGAACATTATATATAACTGGTGCCCTTTTCTATGCTTTACGAGTTCCAGAAAGATTTTTCCCCGGAAAATGTGACATATGGGTAAGTTTAAAATTTGATAATCGAATGTGAAAGATTTTATGTCTTAATATTAATTCATAAACTAAAAAGTATTTTAAGGTTAATATATGCTTATCAAAATGTAATCTTACTACCTTTTAATTATTTTCTTAACTGCATTTTGACTGAAATCATTTACATGAATCATTTAACTTTATTTGCATTACTAAAATAATTTTATTTAGCATGCTTTGAATTGCTGTTCACCAATTTATATAAATTTTATGTTTTCATTTTTATAATGTGAATTGCCAATATTTATTAATACTAAGTTAATGAATGTTTGTGACACATTTAAAGAAAAATACAAAAAAAAAAATGTTGCATAATTTTACTTTTTTCATTCATAAGCATGTACAACGATTTTTATACAATTAAAGCTTAAATAAAATTGTGAAGTATTTCTTGGGGTAGTTATTTTTGCTATTTATTCTACCTGGTAGATTTTTTTCATTTATTTATATTTCAATAGTTGTGGTTTCAGCATATGGTACCTGCCCATTTATTTATTAATGTGTAAAATTCATTAAATATTACTTTTAGAATGAATTTGATTAGTCTGTGTTGACAAGTTGGTTGGTTGCCGTAACTACTTCTTGTTTTAATTTTTTATGAGGTATCTAACAATCTTCATTTATAAAACCTCTATAAAAAAAAAAAATTATCTTCCTGTTGCAACTGTTCAATTTTGGCAGTTGCTGTCAACTTTGAATGTGAATGCTAATCATTATATATCATTGCTTATGGCCATGTATCACTATGGATGTTTTTAATGAGGAAAAAAATCATTAAATAAAGGACCAAGTTACTTTCATTTTCTTTGTAATTCTTGTTTGTACCATGAATTAAGCTTTTCGTGCTTTGTAATAATAAATTATTTTATATTAGTTTTTGATATCTGCTTGTTTTCTATATTTCATACATCATTGTTGTTAATTATGTAAAGTTATATATGATGTAATAATGCCACTTTTACATAGTTAGTTAATTTATTCAATGTTTTATTGATATATTATTCGACATGTCATTTTTGTATTAATGTTTTTAATCTGTATAATCAAATATTTTTATATTCTTGTTTTTAGTTTCACAGCCACCAAATATTTCACATCTTAGTTATTGCTGCAGCTTGTGTACATTATCATGGAATAACAGAAATGGCTATGTATCGATTAACCATGGGAGACTGTTCATAAAAATTTATTCCATTGTGTATGTCCTCATTATAAATCTGGATATCAGAAAAATCACTCCTGTTCTATCAAAAATATTTATAGCACAATTATTTTTTATATTTTTTAATGACTCTACTTAAATACAGGGAATTTGTCCAAAATAATAGAAACATTTTGAAAAAAAAATTACTTAGCAAATATGATATGAGAGTACTTTTCACATTTAAAGTTGTGTGAATCTTTAAAGAAATAATTAAATAAAAATTCTAAATTATTTACAACCCAGACATTAATAACTTTATAATATCCAAATTGGATGATTCTGTTCTAGTCAGGAAAGGTTTTATACTTTCATTGTTTTCCTCCAATAGTGCAATAAATGTGAATGGATACACGATCGTTTTAAAAATTAAGTTCCCTACAAAAAGCAATGTCCATACCGGCCAATATTTGAATTCTGAAAACCTTACATTTTTTCAGTACTCTTACATTAGTGCATCAAATGTATACTTATTAGGAAAACTGCATGGTATACTGCATTATCTATTCATTATGAACAAGTTGTGATGAATATTGATTATAAGATAAATGTTTTTTAGCATTAAAGTATCCTATTAAATAGAAACAGATTTCTTCCTATCGCAGTACATCCAGCAAAAGATCATCCTAAAATTTTATACTTAACAGTTGTTATAATTTTATAGAGATTAAAAGCTGAAATCTGTTTTTATTTTGGATGACCTTTCTGTTATTTGAAAAAGAGTGCCTCCCTATTGCAGTACACAATCCAACATCACTGGGCTTTCTTTTGAAATTATTTAAACTGACAAATCATCTCGATTCATTTGTAAAGTCATAGGTATTTAAAAAATATTAATTCTTATTTTTTTAAAATTTAACTTTGTGAAAGTGTATTCGTTTGTTTTGTTACTTGCATGAAAGAAAAAATGTCTCTCTATCTTTCTCTCTATGGCCCAAAAGAGTGAATTCTATAACCAATAGAAGCATAAAGACTGATGATGCATGAAACGAGGTGGAATGAAAGCATCTGTAAACATTTTCTCTCCATTACAATGTTAATGGATGCTCTTCCCTACAAAAAATTTATGTGCACCAATAATTGCCATTACTACTGAATACTAAAGCAGCATAGGAATTGTGATACTGACACCCAGGGTCGGATTTAGATGAAAAGAGGCACTAGGCTATTCTACTTATGAGGCCCTTTCACCTCCCATTTTTAAGTTTGTAAATTACATGAGAGATAATAAAATACATCATTACTGTGATATATATCAATATGTTAAAGGAAACATGTTGTGATTGGTACTAATCTTTATAAAAAATGTGGCACGGATAATTAATAAAAAGTAACACACTTTGGGACTTATTTGGACATTTATTCTCAGCACCATATATAGTACTTGTAACAATAACTAATCAAACATAATACACAACATTTACAAAGAAACAAAATTCAAATAATAAAAATCTTTCACTACGGAAATAAAATATGCAATAAAAATTATTATATTTTCTATCAAATTAAATTAAATATATTCAATACATTGAAGATTAAAGCAAATTCAATTTAGATAAATTTATTTCATAATAATCCGCATTTAAAGTATGAATTTTAAGTTTTAAACTAAACCAAAAATGGAACTTTATTCAAACAAAATCCAGATCACAAAAAAGAAAATATCAAATTGTATATCATATTAAATTTTATGTTAATAGTTATTTTATTTAAGAACTAATTTAATCCAATGCATTTTTATATTTGTTTATTAGTCATATGTGTAGAATTTCTCCTTGTTTTCGATTCAGTGTTTACTGTTTTTAAAATAGTGTAATTCTAATTTTGTTAACAATTTGAATGTAGGCCCCTCTTGATCTTGAGGCCCTAGGCTGAAGCCCTGTTAGCCTATGGAAAAAAATCCCGACCCTGCTGACACCATTTCACTTACATTCCCCTTCATAAAAATTAATGCATTAACTGTGGGAATTTATTTTTTAGAATTTTGAAGGAAAAGAAATCTAAAAAATATATACAAATTTTACAGGAATGCATACAATATTTTCGATCAACTTTACAAAGTGTTCTAAAACCATACAGTATAAGTTCATACCATACAGGTTGGCAGATATGAATATCTATTGACATTGTCACCCCATATGGTTATATAGTCACTAAAAAGTTAATCTTCCTTTAAAAGAGATAATGGGATAAATTGAAGCATGCTTACCCTCCTCCTCAAGAGTCTTTTATTCTTGATGAATTTAAAAATCCACTTACTAATAAGCAAACTATAACTTAATATACAATCAAAATCAACATTGAAAATAAGAGCAAAGTAATTATTTTATGTTGTGCTCTGCATTCAGCTGAAATAAAAAAATTTAGTTTTTCCATTATTTTGGACTACCTCTGTACCTTTTTGTTTGTTTGTTTATTTATTTATTTTATATTCATATGCTGTATACCAAATTCATTCCATTTTTGTTATATATTGGAAATGTTTATTAATGAATGAGCTGTGAATCACTATAAATTTTATAAATTTCTAGATACTGTGATTGAAACATGTAGCTTGTCATGTTTCTGCCTTATTGTGAAGTATGTAACATTTGTTGCATAATTTGAGTACTAGTCTTGTAACCATAATTTGTGGTTGTATATGCACTATGTATGTTTTTAACCACATAAGTTAAAGGAAAATTTTATGAAGTGCATGTTAGAGTAATAAATTATTGTGTGAGCATGATTAAATTTTCTGTATATTCTAACATTATACCTTGGCAACAATAAAAAAGATACAAAATTATACTTTTTTTTTTTTAAAGCATTTAAAAATATGCAATTTTGTGATGTTGTCGTACAACTTTAAACCCTTAAATTTACAATAGCTCTTGCCTAAAAAGAATGTGTTAAACTGTCTACCTAGCACACACACATTAACCACTGACAACTCTGCAATAACCTATTTAAAAAGAAATATACCTAGAAATCCGCAATAATCTATACCACATATAAACCTACAAGTTTGAATGCCTTCAGAGACTTATCATCATCATAATGATGGGCGCAACAGCCCATGGTGGGCCAAGGCCGTCTGCCTACTGGCACATTTGAAACATGAGGGTGTCCTCTTTTTTAATGGGTAGGGTTGTGAGCCCTACGGCCAACGTTCTACAGTCTCAGAAACTTATACAAGTTGAAAATGAAACACATACACATGAAATAAATCAAAAACAAATTTCATGATTTTAAATATAAATAAAAATGTATTTATTAATATTTACAATTTAAGTTAGAATAAGCCATACAATTCATGTTTTATTAGTACAAATGAATTTCTATTAGTATTAATCAAATATATATATATACATTTATATATATATATTATATAATTAATAATAGAAAAAAATATGAGTGTCCCTACATCTCGTAATACATGTGCAAAAGATCACTAACCCAAACCCATTCCATGTGCATGTGCCACAACTGCTGGCAAAGTAGGACTTTATTATTATTATTTAGTTCGTGAAAAAATTTATGCCACTTATGATAATCGAGTGCAAGGGAAGCCGGTTACCATGAAGACAGATGAGCTGCTTCTTTGAGTATCGACGTGGCAGCCAGGAATTTTCTACTAACTCCTATCATCTTTCAGAGGTAAACATCTCCAATGAGTAGGGGTCCACCGTTCCTTCTCTGGAACGCTGGACGATGAACCACAGCCAGGGCCTCGTTCTGCTTTCCCAGTTTTGGTTTGCTGCATCTTTTTGTTTGTTTCAGCAGCTACGGAGAACACATCTGTTTTCTCCGATGATCTTTGATGTATCCAACATCCATTTTTATGTCTTTCTAAACACACGTCCTTTCATTCATTATTTGCTGGATTTTCTAATAAAATCCGCTTCTGCGCCTGTAGACCTTTTCGTTGGTGGGGATGATTGCCGACACTTAATCAGGACGAAGAGACTGCAAGTCCTTTTGTACAGTTTTTTCAAAATACATGTTTATCAACATATCCGTCACCAAAGGAATTTGTTTCTGTTCGGAAAAAGACACGCCATAAATAAATACTTGAGCTCAGATAACTAAGTCTTAGCTGTCTTGATAAACTGTCACTCTTGACCATCAGGTACTTTGAATACTCTGGTACCGAAAATTGAGAAGATATATCACTTTTAGTAGCAGTTGCGGCAAAAGATGTGCTTCTTGTGGAAACGGCTCATCCTTTGAACAGATCGGATTCGCATCCGGTAAGGGCTAGTGATCATCAAGTACACTCATCCGATGGCCGCACATAAGATATAACACCACAATTCAAGAATAATATAAAAATTACATACAAGTTTGCTTTAATACAAAAAAAAGATATTTATAAATGCATATTAATACTCCTATCGACACAATTTATTCCAAAAATAATGAGTTTATAATGACAAGTTTTTATATCAAAAGTTAGATATCTATTAAAAAGCATTCATTATTCAAGTATTTAGTTGAAAATTTTTTTTTAACTGTTTTACAATAGCACTTTTTCATAATAAAACCTAATTAATTTTAATTATTTCTTGTATTCAACGTTTTTAAAACTTCATTCTTAGATTTTTTTAGTTATTAAATATAAGAAGGGAATAATTTATTGCATTGCAGAAAGATTTGGAGATGTTCTTAAAAGAAATTGATAGTTACATTTTGATTAAAATAAAAAATAAATGTTTGTAAAATTAAATTTGGTTACATTTCATGTTGTTGAAGATCCAATTTAATGGAATCTTCTGATGTGTAAAAGCGGCCTAAATAAACTTTTTAAACATTCAAAGATTTATTTTAAATAAATCACCTAACTTGGGTAAAATTAAATTATAAATTTTACAGGAAGATAACATTTATCACATGTCCAGAAGCTCATCTCATGCAAACTGTTTTTATACCCTTCCTAATTTGCATAATTCTCATAAGCTGATGGTTACAATAAAATGCAGTCATTTATCCCAGATGGCAGGGTTTTTTTGGGGGTATGGGGAAGGGTTCAAGGACAGAACTAATTTACAAATAAACTAATAATTGGCCATATCGGTCTTCGTACTAACACAAAAATAACATTAACTTTTTGAAAAATTTTGTACAATGCATATGGAAATTTTTTATTTGTAATTTTGTTAAGCAATCAGCTTAATTGTCTTTAGAATTTATATGTGTAAGTTCAATAAAATTATCATGAACCAAATGTCAAATGGAACTATATCAGTATGCTTGATTTTAAAATTTTCCATTACATTTTTAATGAATTTAATAGCAGCTTGGTTATCACAGTCATGCAATGGTGTTATGAAATTAGGAATCAAATTTAATTTTATGATTCTGGAAAATCAGATAGATTCTTTTACACTTTCACGTAGAGCTACAAATTCTGACGCCATAAAAAGAAAGGGCAATGCATTTTTTCTTGCTTGATCTCCAAGCGAAAGTCACAATTCTAAAATAAAAAAAATATAACCACTCATCGAATGACAGTTAGTTAAATGTGTTCCCCAATTAGCATCAGAATAACATTTTAAATTAAATCCTTTGACATTTGAAAGGTTTATCTTGTAGTTTTTAGCAGAAAAATACATAATTCAAAATGTCCACAGCTATTTTCCAATGCTGAAAAGTGTAACCCTTTGAAAACTACGACATTATATTTACCGAGTAATTTGTATTCGGTCTACTCCAGTCGGCTAAAAAAAAAAAAATCCCATCAATGCAATTGCGTTAAATCATTTTCAACAATTCACTTTCAGGCACTTTGCTTGGTAGAGAATAACCAACCTTAATACGTTGAAGACGGTATAGTATTGGTATGCAATGAGAAGTGTATAGACGGAATTCCCGCATATTTTTTGTAAATATTTAAAAAATAGCCTTTACAAATAGTGATTAATATATTCTGTAATAATAGGCATCACTTCAAATGACGTGAATTTTTGTCATCTGTCTTCAAAATGAAGATTAACAAATGACTTGGATAACTCTTTAAACTTAAGAATTAACCTTTGAATGTGTGTTATTTAATGCAAGTATAGAAAATTATTAATAAAATCGAAATTTATGCCTAATGAAAACTTTCCAAGTGCAATTATATCAAATTTATTTTTGATCAAATTAACTGTATCTTGAATTAAATCTTTAGTCTGCAAAAACAATTATATTATCTACATGCACAATCCAAATTACACTATTAAATCGTTATGTCCTCTGTTTACGCCATAAGAATGAACATTCGTCTTTTTCAGATGCATTCTCAGGATATTGAATAGTTGTTCCATATATGAGCTCCCAATATCCACTATTCATGGGGATTATTTTCATATCTGCTATCTAAGATACGTAGTTAAAAGTCTGAAAACTTGAGGAATTGAAAGTCATCATAAAGTTCCGCGATCTTGACAAAGTCTAACCTTTTTGATCAAATGAATTATTTTCTTATGTTAGATAAAATGCCATTAATTACATAGGGATTCTCTGTTCTGGAACTTTGTTGCTAATGTGTAAAAGCAACATTAATAAACGTTTCCAACATTCAAAAAGATTTGTTTTAAAGTCAATCACCCAACTCGGTTAAAATTAAATTATAAATTTTACAGGAAAACACATTTATCCTATACTCGTACAATCAATTTCATAAGCTGACGTGATTCATGCAAATGTGGAACAATTACTCCTAAAAGTCCATCCAGAAGTTCTTGTCTTATCATCACTCATCTGTGGGATGTTCGTGGTAAACATAAGTGGTACATGAGGCCCAACGATGTTAAACAAAAAAAAGAAGAAAATATAAAAGGATGTCGTGGGGGACTGGCGGTTTAGAAAAATAACAGTAAACTGTTGTTAAAAAAAAATTTCTTGCAGCGAATTCATATGACAGGGATAATTAATAACTAATTAAGTTAATTTGTTTTTTAGTTGGATTAAATTATAAATAAAATGTGTTATAAAGGAAAAGAGTTAATTTAATTTTATAAATATTTTGCTTTATTGTTTGATGATGATTACAATATTGTTGAGAAACTCTGTCGCATGAATGTGCTTCAATTTTTTTTATTTTAATGTTTCCTTATTATTGAAAAATTCCTCTATTTTTTTTTTTATAGCATAGGTTTTTTTTTTTTTCTCCCGAGATATTTTTAGGTATGTGCATAGAATAGTCATAAAATAACTGATAACAGTTATTTAGTTTATTAAAACTCACAAAATAAAGATTAAGACGGAGTTATTAATAAAACTTTAATTCTATGCAAAAAAAAAAAAAAATAGTCTGGGTCGATATATAGATTACCCATAAAATTTAGAATTTAATGTAAGAACAAAACGAATAACAGCAATTTAAAAAATATATAAAATTCCAAACGATTTTCTTTTTTTAGAAATTTTATATCCACTTTGAAATAAAATTGTCTTTGCTTTCACCAGATGATATTTAGAACAATTTAACAATATTTAATTATATAATTATTAACTCGTGAAAGAAATTTAAATAAATCAATAAGAATAGCTCATGAAAAGAAATTTAAAAAAATAAAAATAAACCAATAAGAATAGCTCATGAAAGAAATTTAAAAAATTAAAATAAACTAATAAGAAACGTTGAAAGTGGTCAAGGGCAAAAAAATAGGCAAGAAAGATAAAAAAATTGAAAAACTCCGCTTTCGGAAACAATACCCATAATTTTATGGGTAAAAAAAACAAGACAATGAAAAATATTCTCTTAAAAGATATACGAAAAGAAAAAAAAAAAGCAGCTTTACATTTAACAGCAGGTTGTGCTTTTGCTGAAACACGCATAATAGAAGGGCAGGGCGGGCCCCAATGCAAATACTACAACCCCGTTTTATCGATCGTTTTTGAGGGGATGTCTTTCATGCAGTATAAGCGTACCTGCTGTTACACAATCTGCAAGGCTAGTTTAGAAATGAGGAAACTGAGCCGCAATATTTAAATTTACCTACAAAACTTATTCCTTCTCCTGAATTTTTAACTTTTTCATAATGGATATTTAATTTTTATAATTTTTAATGCTTTATAAATAATTTTATTTTACTAACTGACCCGTTTTTTATTTTTTTTTTTTCAGTAATTAAAATATCTGCAATCTTTTCTATATCGATTAGCCAATTTTACATTTATTTCATTAAATATAAGAAAGCTAAGTTTTAATTAATCTGCATCGTATTCATAGTAGATTTGGCTTCTAGATTAGTTTATCATATAATAATTAGTTTATTATATAATAATTAGTTTATTATGTAATTGAATTCTTTGATTAATTACGAACATATCAGGATATTCCTACTCCTGAATTTTTAATTTTTTTCATAGCGGATATTCAATTTTTATAATTTTTAATGCTTTATAAATAATTTTATTTTACTAACTGACCCGTTTTTTTATTTTATTTTATTTTTTTCAGTAATTAAAATATCTGCAATCTTTTCTGTACCGATTAGCCAATTTTACATTTATTTAATTAAATATAAGAAAGCTAAGTTTTAATTAATCTGCATCGTATTCATAGTAGATTTGGCTTCTAGATTAGTTTATTATATAATAATTAGTTTATTATGTAATTGAATTCTTTGATTAATTATGAATATATCAGGATATACCTACTCCTGAATTTTTAATTTTTTTTCATAACGGATATTTAATTTATTATTATTTTTAATGCTTTATAAACTATTTTATTTTACTATCTGACCGGTTTTCTTTGAAATATTTTTCTGTAATTAAAATAACTGCAAAAGCTAAGTTTTAATTAATCTGCATTGTACAAATTCATTGTACATTTGACTTCTAGATTAGTTTATTATATAATTGAATTTTTTGACTAATTACGAATTTTATATCTAAATGTATTTTTTCAGACAAGTTTGCAAAATGAAATTTCATTAGTTTCACTATCACGAGTAATAAAATTTCTGCTTTATAAAGCTGAAGCATATATGCTGCTATCTTATACATTTCAAAGGGTATCACGCCCTTTTAACACACTATCTCACAATTTTTGTTTATTTTCATTTTCCCTATGAGCTAGTTCATTTTGTGTATGGAATATTTGTTAAGTCAGTTACAAATTAGAACTTTTATTATTATTATTAAAATGTTTGTAAGCTTTGAATGCCTAGAAGAATTAAACTTCTTTGTAATAAGAATACTGGATTGTATTATGACCTACAAGTGACTAAAGGTACTTGTTGGAACAGTTTTCATCTGAAAAGTATACAAGAATATAAATAGTATTCTTGATGCTTTCAATATTAATATAATTATACAAGAATATAAATAGTATTCCTGATACTTTCAATATTAATAAAATGAGTTTTAGTATTTCAAATATTTCCATAAGAAACTTTAAATTTTTTACTTGTAAAATTATTGTTTTGAGGAACTGGGATTTTCGTGTCTCAGACGACTTTTAACTTTTCTTATTGATTATTTTTAATTTCTTTCATAAGCTATTGATTTCTTTTAAATTTCCTTCATTTGCTATTTCGTATTAGTTTATTTACACTTTTTCACAATTTTTTTTTTGTACATAATATTTTAAATTTCTTTCACGAACTAATAATTATATAATTAAATAATGTAAAATTGTTTTAAAAGATAGTCTGGTGATAGCAATGCAATTTTATTTCAAAGTGAAAATGAGATTTTTCAAGAAAAAAAAATCGTTTTGAATTCTATAGTTTTTTATTTTTTAAGATTCTAGTTATGCGTTTTTGTTCTTATATTGAATTCTTAATTTTTATGGGTAACCTGGATATCGGCCCAGCAGATTATATTTTTAAATTTTATTTATTTATTATTTGTTTATTTTTAAAAGGTTTTAAGGCATGGTAGATAGCTCTTTTATAAATTTTTATGGGTAACCTGTATATCTGCCCAACCGATTATATTTATAAATTTATTATTATTTTTTGTTCCTTTTAAAAAGATTTTAAGGCATGATAGATAGCTCTTTTGGTATCTAAATTGAGTGAGCTTGATTCGACTAAGAAGCGAAATCGAACTGAAAATTGCCTATCTATATCGAAACCTGCATAATAAATCCGTTGGCTGAAAGTCCTCTTTCCCATTGTTATAAAACAATATTATTTCATTTTTTAAATAGTTTATGATTTGAAAGAAATACATATTATATTTAAATGAGTTTTTAAAACATATCAAAGCCATGCACGAATTTTATTGTTTAAAATTCATTACTATTTAAAACGAAAACAAAAAAAAACTTTACAATTATCAAAAATAAGAAAATAAAATGGAATCGCTAATTTCAATTATTTAAAAAATTTTTAATGTTAAATAGCGTCCACCTCTTATTCAGGTGGTCATTTTAGTCATTCCTGGGTTTTATTTTTCACCTCTTATTAGTTACGTTTATATAGATATTCTGTTTCTGAAAAGTTTTTTTTATTATTTTAGATTTTCTTCAGAAGTAATTTTAAAGTAGTTATTCTTTTTTATATTATTATCGAATTTGGGGCTTGCTGGATCTTGCGCGAGCGTATGTGTGTGATGTTATTAAAATTCTCAAACGACATGTTATCAAAACTGACCATAGGAGGTGCACAGATCAATTGCTAATATAATCGCAGAGATAAAATAACCAAGTTCACTGCATGAAAACAAAGACTCAGCTACTCCTCAAATGATTTCTGCTATGAATGTGTTTTATATAACTCACTAAATGATTTAGGATTTTCGAGAGGATTTGTGTAGATAATAGCTGCATCGCGCTCTTCAATTGTTATAAGAGCATCGAGACGTTGCTAGCCAACATCGCTAAATATCTCACCAAATTTGTCGCAAAGATTCTACAATTTGTTGACAATTTCCCCGTAGTTTGAGTTTTCGTTATGGCCAGTGCAAATTCAGTATATTTTTTATAGAATAAAAGCAAATCTAATAAATTAAAAGTTTTAAACAATATTTAATTATGAAAACTACTAATAATATATACATAAACAATTATTTACATACTTACAACACATTTTTGTAACAATATTTACTTTTAGAAATCTATTCGGCTCCGATCTTTTAATGACTTTGAGCTGAATTTGAAAAAAAGAAAAGAAAAATATCTCAAGTCGCACATAAATTATATAAATTTATCGATGTCTGTTAAGTAAGAAGGTTAGTTAATACAATACAACCTGAACTATTTAACTCTGAAAATTAGACAAAAATATCTTAAAGTGACAGTCTTTTATTTCTTTTCGTGCAGATTTTTTTCTTCAGCAGGCCAAAAAGTTTTAAATATTAAAAAAACAACAACAAAAAAACAAACTAAATAAGTTTATTCTTATTTGAGAAAAAAAAATGTATAAATATTTTACACCTTACACTTAAACATAAATAGCTGTACTTGAACTAGCTGGCATTTTAATGGTACCATTCCTGTATTTCTTTTGAATCAATTCAATTTCTTCGAACTGCTTTAATATCTATCTTAACAACAAGTCGCTTTAACTTATATTTAGTATGATGTATCTTCACATGTGCTCAGTTCATTTCTCCCAAGCTATTTTTTGACCTTGACATGCCATAAAACATCGGTAAAACTGTCAAAAACTTGTTATCGGTAGATAAAAATGGTAAGGTAATAAATAACAACTAGTTCAAACAAAAGATTTTTGTATCCTGTCATTTTTGCATCTTTGCTTTTTGTAAACTTACCGAGTTCCCACTGGATTTAAAATTGGTACAAGACATTACTGTCCATTGCTTAGAGTCAATATTGGTGGATGATCGTTGGTGATGATGGGTTCAAGATGGGATTAACTCACAAATCTTCTTTACTTTTCACTTTATTAATACACTTTGACGATTATTTACATTATATACATTGAATCAAATATTATTTCATTTTTCTAGCGTCCAAATTAGCAAACATACTCGTGGGAATTTTCCTTCCTTACTCCTGCTTTGTAAACAGCGAAGAAAGCTGCATCGACTAATCAAACATAAGAATGTAACTAACTTCCGTGTTTAGGACAAGAGCATCACCACCATCGTGACGTCAGAACAACTATTAAAACTTTTAATAGATTTTATTACTGTCGCTCATATCTATGAAACCCACAGCTGAATTCAAAATCGACCCACATAAAACTGTTTAGATAAATATAAATTATTTAAACTTTTCTTTTTGTTTAATCTTTTTTTACCTTATAGTTAAAATAATATTGATAAATTTTTTAAAGAATTTTAGCTTATTTTATCGTTCTTAATTTTAACTCACTTGTTTATTATTTGCAAAAATAAAAGATAATGTTCGTACGAATATCACCTATAGACACAAAAACTGTGTGTTCTTATTAATGCCGGGAGTAATTAGAACAGTGGTTCTCAAACTTTTTGGAGTCTGAGTGCATTTAAAAACCTACAAATAATGTAAGCTGACTATGCACAAATTTCTGAGAAAATAAGCATCCGCTACTAACGCCTCACAGTTTTATATCCAGCTGATCAACACTACAGACAAATACTTACAGACAGCGGAGTCTCAGAGGCTACAATGGAATTTTTTTTTTTTTTTTTTTTAGTATTGAAAATCACATCAAACAAACATGGTAATTACTGCTCTTCTTTTCTCGGAAACCTTCTTTGGAGCATTATTGCTGTTTGGCGACTTTTATGGGTAGAAAGAAGAAAAAGTATCCAGAAGGCTTTTTGTTTTTAATTAACCTGTCTTTAATGTGAAAACTGGCAAGAAAAAGAGTAATTATATTTATTTTTATGTCTGGGCACATAGATCTCTGTTTACGTTTAACTCTTCGCTGCTGTAACCTTTCTATTGATTCCACACAAAGGAATTCAATGTGGGGCTTTAAGTACGTTTGCCGCAATGGTACTCCGAGAAAGAATTATCCATTGTCCATTGTCCATAGTTCTCTGGAATACCACAGGGGGCACCCTATGAGAACCACTGATTTGAGAGTGGTTTGAATACAGTCTGATGGTAGCTCTGTTGTTTTTATAAAGTTTGTTATAAAAACAACAGAGACGATTTTATTTATTGACAATTGGATACTTCCATATTTTGATTGCTGTTCAAAAAAAAAACATTTTGTAACTAGACATTGAATACAAAAATCAATTAACGAAATACTACAAAATTGGATTCCCATGTGCAACCAAAGAATTTAACTAGGTAAAGAAGGGGGGAAAAAATAATGGGTTGAATTTAACTGGATGCAGCCATACTCACTTCCTTCATTGTGATTTTCCCGCGACAATTTAATCCCTGTGACCATGAAAACCCAGTTTCGCAGAAATTAGTTATCAATAGAATTAAGATTCTCTGAATGTCCTGTCACTTTAAAATGAAAATAGGAATGAAATTTTGAAAAATTTTGCAATATTATTGGTGCCTTATAAGGAAACTGTTGTTATTCAGTGCTTCGTTACGTATAATTTGAGAACCTGTGCTCTAGAACTAACTTATTTTTGTACATAAATACTAATAAAAACATCAATTTATATAATATCAAAGGCATTGGAAATTATTTTCTTTGAAAGTTAGTACTTACCAGCGATTCACTATTAATTTTATTATTCTGATTTGCGATATAATTGCAAGCTCAGTTTCTGAGAAAGCTTTAAGTTTATTGAAAATCACAGAGATACCAATATTTTTGTTAAAATTAAAAAAATTCATTGCAACAATTGTGAGAATAAGTAAAATGACTCTTTTAATTTTGCGACTATTCAAATTAACTACCATAACACATCAGGAACGTCTATTTATCTATTTCATCAAAACGTGTTATAATTAAATAAACAATGGCAATGTTTGATAATCTTACAACATTTTTTGAAAATCATTATTTATTAACAACATCAACAACAACATTATTTATGGAAAATCACAGAAATATCAATATTTTTCCTGCTAAAATTTTTTAAAAAGCTTTACAACAGTTGTGAGAAAATAAGCAAAAAGGCTCATTAAGTTTTTGACTATTCGGATTAACAACTATAATTTGTCAAGAAAGTCTATTTATTTATTTCATCAAAGCGTGTTAAAAATAAATAAACAATGGCAATGTTTGATAATGTTACAACATTATTTTCCTTTTTCTGATTTCCATTTTTGTGAGTCATAATAAATGTAATCATAGTTAATATAATCATTGTTAATATAATCATTGTTAATATAATCATTTTTAATATAATTATAGTTAATGTAATCATGATTAATGAAATCATGTAATCGTAGAAACTAAAGTTATTATATTGTTAAATTATAACTAAAAAAAACATTACCCGAAAAATTATCACATTAAACAAGAGTCATGAAGCAATTAAATGTCATTTACTACGTTAAAAATGTTCAGAATATTTCCCATTTAACCACCCTTTCCTCTAAAAAAAGAAATATTAACAAACTCACTAATGTTTTATTACAACAGCAAAAAGGAATTCTTAATCATCCAAGTTAAATTTAATGAAGGAATTTCTTCTATGGGATACATAATAATTTAATTTACGACAGTAAAAAAAAAAGAAAATCTAATGTAATTGCAGTACAAATGAAAGGGCTTGTGTTTTTATTCCTTTTTTTTCTGGTAATCATGCTAAATCCTAAATTAGATTTCCTTTTTAACTCTTTGTTGTCAATAAAATTTTAATGCTTTGTCTCTAGATTAAATTAACATTCGCTAGGCCATTAACTTCAGCACTATTTATGATTCCACAAACGAATTTGTTGTCAATAAAATATCAACTCTAATGCAACATTTTTGTTAATTTAATGATTAAATGATTGGTAATAACCTAAATAAAAGTAAAATCTGGGCTTTCTTTTATTTTAAAAGTTTAAAAACTTCAGCTCGCTTTTCTTTTCAATGATCTGGTAATAATCTAAATAAAAGAAAATTGGGCTTTTCTTTATTGTTTAAAAAGCTTAACTTCAGCATTTCTTATGATTCTACAAACGAATTTGTTGTCAATAAAATATCAACTTTTGTGCAACATTTTTGTAAATGCATTGATTAAATGAGTATAATAATCTAAATAAAAGTACAATTTTAGGAGTATTATTTTGAAGAGTTTTTTTTTTTTTTTTTTTTTTTTTTAAACCCACTCATTCAGAGAGAAAAAAGATTGGATACGGACGAACAGAAGAAGACAATTGGCAGATTCCTTACAATAGCTTCTACAATGTACTAGAATATGAACAAATACCTAGCAATTGTATAATAATCGCTAATATACGTAATTTAACCTTTGTAAAAAAGTTCTTTGTATTGATGTATAAATACTATATATATAATACGTCTTTGGGCTTAAAGGCCAATCACGGCCTCTGTTTCAAGTGTCAAGTGTGTTATCCGGTTTAATATGGAGAAGTGAGAATCTAACTCAATTACCGCGCATCCGTTCGTATTCTGGTACATTGTAGAAGAAACAATTTATCTCATTGCAGATCAGAGACCAATCCATCTTAAAGGGTGTGCCGCGATGTGTTGTTGTGTAACGAAATATAAAAGTATATTGAAAGCGAAATATTTTTTATTATAAGTAAGATTTAAGAGAAAGTATGAAATAATTATTCTGCAATATCTGTTTTCCAATACTGCCTTTTATTTCCATTGCTTGATATTTTACTATTAACTAATAATTTTGCATATTAAACAAATACTTTACATATTGCTGCAAAACGCACGGCCCAGCAAAAATTAATTGTAGATAAAAGTAACAGCACAGTGTATAATGTCTATAACAAGTTATAATCAAATGAATTAATGAGTTATATCTCTTCTTATACCACGTTTGGAAAAAAAAAACTGGATATAATCGAGGACTTTATAGAAGTTTTAAAATTGATTCAATTTATACCATGGTAATTTTGAATTAAAATATAATATGTGGAAGCGAAAAATATATTTTTAATTAGCAAAGTTACAGATATAAAATTACTCTTATATGGTCTACCTTAATGTCTACTGAGGTTAACAATTAAAACAAAAATTTTAAACAACTTTTTGTATGAATTTGTTCCTTGCAATGCAAAATATTAAAATGTTTGTTATAATGCAGTAGTCTGTAACAAGGGGACAACACGGTACCATTAATTGCAATATAAATTGGGCCTGAATGGTCGAGTGGCTAGCGCTCTGGCGCTCGGTACCACAGGTTTCGGGTTCGAGTCCCGGCGGTGCCGTGGATGTTTGTAGTGGTTCGGAATCCACTTTAAGCCGTAGGTCCCGGTCTCATATGACTGTAGATTGTCACGGAGCAAAAGTCAGACTTCTACCTACGGGTGCTCCATCACAACAGAAGCTGGTTCCTTCCCCTTTAACCGTGAGTCCATACGGGTTCGTGGGCTTGGTCTAGATTAGATATCTACCAAGTGGATAAAGTAACAACAACAATATCAATTTATTTTATAAGTGACGTTACAATATATATATATATTGTAACGGCATTTATAAAATACAATTACATTATATATTACAATACATATCCTTTATTTAGTATAAATATGACTTTTAGAATGTTAAGCTTTTAAAATGCTTAAATCAGAGGTGTCCAACCAGTAGCTCATTTCTAATAGGAACAAGGCCAAACAGGTAATAAAAAATTTCTTTCAAACATTGAGATTTTTATGCATATATTTTATTTATTTATTTATTTATTTTTTAAATTCTTATTTATTCTTATTCTTTAATGAAATTTTTATTTAATTTAAATGTTAATATGAATTTCCTTTTTTTTTCTTTTATTTCCTAATGTATTTCTTATTTCAGTGACTAATATCCCTGGTTTGCTCAATTATTAAAAAATACTTCTGCGCGAAAGAGAATTGAGGATTATCATGCAGAAAGAGTTTTTCTTATTTTTCATGGTGGATGTCATTGTTTTATATATTATTTCTCACTTTTTGTTTAACAACTGTCAGTTAAACTAATATATTTTATACATGGTTTGAGACATTTTTTAACTAATGGCCTAAGGATTGATCCTAAAAAATCTGACATTCCTGCTTTGATTTGTAAAAAGAAAAGCTATTTCTTGGCAAAAGAATTTTAATCTAAAAGCAGTAAAAACAAACTGAAACTGATCTTGTTCCCCTCAGGGCAGCATCTTCTTCAGATGTGTGTGTCACAGTGTCTTTTACATGCTTTTTAGTTGACAATGTTTTAAAAGCACCAATTTTTATCATTAACGCCAAATGTTTATTTTATCACCATTTTAATTCCATAATTAATTGATTTAATTTGGTACAGAATTTTTACCTGTTCTTGCAATTAATTATTTTTCTTTTTATCCATTCTATTTTAATAGAATTTAAAAAAAAAAAAAAGAACTGTTGTTTGGCGCAGCATGACCAAGTCTGATCCTTGTGCCATAAAACTCAAACCAACCAATCCTTAAATGTTAGTATAAATCTGATTAATAATCTGATTATTTTTTATTAGCTTTATTTTAATTTTACAAATATAGTGATCAGATAAAAGAGCCAACGCTTAGAGAATAACCATGTTTTATAAACTTTTATAAGAAAGGAAAATTCTTTACAATATTGACTATTTTTAAAAATAGATTTAAAAAAACATTGAAATGTACTAGGTTAAAAATCGCATTATATAAGAATGGAGTTTTAAATCAACGGAGGTACGAGTTATGTAAAAACTTTTAATAATATTTATATACACCGTTAATTACTATTTTGCCCCTAATATTTTCAGAACAAGTTTTTCTTGATTAATCTCCAATAATAATAACTTAATGAATTTTTGCTTTAATTCAAATTACTTATAAGTTTTCAAATATTTAAAGTCGTTTTCCTTTATTTATCTCTATTTTATATTTATTTTGTTTACCCTAATAGATGCGTAAATAATGCGTTTTAAAAAGAAGAAAATGTATTATTATAACACGTGGTTCCTCTAAGAAACTAGAAGAACCCCTGGTTTAAATCATCCTAAAATCCTGTTTCGCCCGCAAAGCAGTAATGCATCATACTTTACGTAATAGCTCACGGGATTTCTCCATCCCATGAGAATTGTTTTAATGTCAGTCTGAACTTTGGCTTCCTGCAGGCATGGTGTGGTCTGGTTGCTATTGAGGCATAACGTTTTTTACCCGGAAATGTATCGCTGCAAGTTGTTAATAGCTGTGAATTATATTAGAATTGTGTTTGGGTTCCTGTGAATATTATTATGTAAATAAATATTAATTAATTGAACTTCAGTCTTCTTACAAGAACTGCGTCATGTAGTATCCAACATTCTTATTGTAATAATTGAAATCTTCTCTATACGTAAAAAGAAATTTGAGCTAGCCGAGGAACGTTGGATGCTGTAATATAATCTAAGATAATAATCTGTTATTATGTTAATTTAATGTTCTAATCCATTTCTGTAAAAAAATCTTTCTATTTTCTTTCTTTCTAATATTTTCCTATTTTCTTTAAATTTTTTAGTATTCTTGTTAACTAGTTTTATTTAATATTAAAGCTTTAAAAATTTAGCTATGCTATACATGTTATTTATACATATACATATTATTATTTTTTACATATTAGTAATTATAACTATTACTTGGCAATCTATAATATAGAAAGGAACTAAACTTGGTTACGTAAATTAGGGTTTCTCAGACTGAGGGCATGAATAATTGAAACGAGCCCTAATCAACCAAAATTGCTCCAAATACAATATTGAGAGATAAACAAAGAATAAAAATATGGTCAACTTTTTTTTATGAGCACTGGCTCGAATTATCAACATCTTCAAAATCATTAATAATTGTTCTCTTCAAATTGGTAAGAATTTCCCTATTTCTTTTAACAACATTTAATGGTTTTTTTTTTTTTCTTTTTGTTGCTAGAAATTCATAAATAAATATTAAATACTGATAAAGTATTTGATGATATTTCGTCAATTGAATTTTGTCAATTTTTCCCATTGATTAAGATTCTTTTTCCCCCAGATTTTTTTTTTTTTTTTTTTAACTGTAACCAGGCTTCCTCCTACACACTGGCAAGAGCCCTGTGCCGTTCAAGAGAAATGGTCAGTAGACATCGAGACACATCTGAGAGGAAGTACAGGTACTACTAGCGCAACCGGCGCAAAGCTGAGAAACGTTTAGTTGATCTACAGTTTCTCATCTCGAGAGGAAATATATTTAACGTAACCCTGCGTAATAGTTGGTCTACAAACTCTCACCAGCAGAGGAAGTATTTTCGTGCCCCCTACACAAACCTGAGTATCTTGTTTTCGGTTTAGAAGTGGAATCCTTCCATTAATCTATAATTATCTGCCTTTAAATGTGTTAAATATTGTCTGTCTTTAATTGTAAGTGTGTGGTGTTTGTGCGTGTGTAAATAAAGCTGTGAGTTCTCAAACCTGTGTCTCAAGTCTCAACCCAACCACACCCAGTTACAATCCAGCTACACAACCTGCACACTATAAAACTACAAATTTTTTATTAGTTTAATTCTGTATAAAATTAGCTGTTCATTTATCACTTATAAAAAATTAACAAAACATAACAATCATCAAAACTATTTTGACATTTAGTATAAAACGTAGAAAAGGTTAAGTAGGCGGGGAATGGGGTCAAAAATAAAGAATCTGAGAACCACTGACACACAGGTCATTATAAAAATTTTTTTATTAACTTAAAGTGTATTAGACAGGCGAGAATTTAAAGTCTATAACTTGTGTAAGTATCTTTTTATAGATAGTTTATAATGTATCTGTTTCTGTATTTTTTATTTTGTCTAGATTATAACAATGACAAAATACAAAATGTCAACTTTTATACAAAATACTTTTGTTTTAGAACCAAAAAATCAAGATCTATCTTCCCTTTTATTCTATTGATCTACTACTGCTAAACTAAATACTTCTATATGGGTTTATCGAATAGAAGATTCGTCATTCAAAGCCAAAATTAGGCTATCAAAATGGTAGATTGACGTGTGCATCAGACAATTCAAATTTGTATTTAGTTAGACTGCTTGGGTGTTTTCGTGGAATTTTCTTCTTACATAATAAATCTTTATCTGTCCCTTTTAAAAAGCTACCTAGATAAGTCATCCTTACAATTCGGAAAGGACCACGGGTTCTATATTCGCAAGTGAAAAGTAGTTGAAATCCCTAAATATTCACATGCTTAACACCTGGCTTAGTGGGAATGTGCGCAGTTGGTGAGCATTAGAGCTGACATCTGACAGCTGCTATAGACACTGTTTCAAAAACGGTTTTATGTGGCGGCCACTGAGGATTAGTAACAACATATCATCCTATATTTTTCAAACTGTGAAGCTTAATTTTTTTTTAAATGATTGCCTAGATTTTTTATATTTATTTTATGAATAAAAATCAAAATATCATTAAAAAAAATGAAATCCTCATATAATAATTAATAAAAAATAATAATGATAAAATAAATAATTAATAATTAATAAAAATAAAAAAATCCATTAATTATCTCTATAATTGTATTTGGATTAATTTAATTTAATCCGGATACAATTATAGAAATTTAAAGAATGACAAAATTTAAAAAAAAAAAAAAAAATAATAATTAAAGCTTAATCTTTTTTATGTATATTTTCATGTTATTCATGCTTTTTTCACCAGATGGAAATGAAAGGAAAATTTAAGTGGTCACTTTTGAACTAATAGCTGTCTTTATACTTTCTAGAATTGGTTTTAGAGCATCTTTAATCAATTTTTAAAATTGTCCTTAATCTTCGATTTAAAAGCTATGTTCAAATGAAATTAATCCTATGATTAAACTGTTTACGATTTAAATTAAAAAGTAAATGATATTCCATATAAAGTTCTATTAATAATCAAAATATTTAGGCTCTTATAATTAATGTGTGTAGAATATAGCGTATGAAATTACAAAAGAGGTTTTGTTGCCACCTTGAATTTCTTCAGAATTCTTTTCTTTTATTTTTGTTGAAGTCACTTTTGTAAGAAATTGGAGATTTAAGTTCTTCCATTCGTAAATTTAAGAAAACAGCTGAAAAACTTTCATTTCAATTTTAACTTATTGATGTTTATTTTTTATTTCATTAACTAAGAATGATGCAGTTTAGTTCTTAAGGTGAATTATGCAACAGAAAATATTTTTAAGGAAAAATAAAAGTGTATTGTAAAATAAAAGAAAAGTGTATTGTAAGATTTTCAAGTCTAGAAATTTTAAAAATATCTGAAAGTAAAAAAAAAAAAAGAAAAGTTCTCTTATGCCTCAGATATGATATATTTATAAAACATCATTTTAACAACATCATATTTATAATCACTACAGCCTAATTACATTTCTGTGTAGATTTAATCAGCTATTCTACACATTTTACTTTCAGTATCAACAATATCAGATTGGAATTAATAAATACAAATTTTTAATGAACTTATATTACTATTTGAATGATTTGTTAGAATATTATCTCACAGAACAAGTTTCGGTCTTTGTTTTACGTGAATCTTATATTTATTTATTTAATTTTCTACATTCGCTCAAGCAGAAAAAAATCCACTTTCGGGTCGACTTGCTCCGGTTTTCTAACGGTAAAAGGTGTGGTAGAAACGTTGCCCTACGGAAATATTTTTAGAACTTCCTTCAACAGGTCATTGTAAGAACAGGTCTCGAGAATCTTCTACCAGAATTAAAACTTATCTCTTATTTGGCGAAATGTAAATTACTTTACAAATGTTTGCCCATTGTTTCAATACTTTCGATTTTCAATACTATCGTTCAATTTTTAGACGTAACTAAAATTTAACAAACAAAATTCTGCAATTCGTATAAACAATTTTTGTGCATTGTTGTTGGCTTCTAATGTTAAAAAGTTCTAATGGTAAGAATAACTTTTATTTTGGGTAATAATAATAACTTGGAGATCTTATTATAATTTTTGTCTTAACCTGCTTTTTTAAAAACTCATTGACGGCCAACATTATTTCATGATATTTGTTTCTCTTAATTTAATATAATGGGTAAATGAAGAAGTCGATATTTTATCAGCCACATATTCTCTAATTCTCCACACCATATTAATGTGAGGGTATTTCTCTCCTTGCAGATTTATTGCAATTTGTTGCAATTTATTCAGTTTGATTTATTTTTTATATGGATTAATTTATTATATGGATATTTTTTATATGTATTATTTAAACATCAATCCATACCGATATCAGTACATAGCTATTCATGTAAATATACATATTTAGAAATACATAACATCAACAGAAGTACATCAACATAAACATGCATATTCACGTTCTAAAACTCACGTTCCAAAACATTTTTTGAAGTGTGATTGATTTTCAAAAAGTTGAACTTGGAAATGCAAAAATGTGAATTTGATTTGCAAAAGAATGAATTTGCACTGCCAAACCTGTATATATATTGAAAGAGATATAAAATTTATCATGCATTTAATTTTAAAAGCAGACAGATATATTTTACCAGAGATGATAGAAAAATGAGAGTGATAAATTAAAGTCGGATTAAAAAGTTCTAGGAAACTATTTCCAAACATTTCCGACCAACGTCTTTGAACAATGGAATTTTTTCATCTTCCGCAAACATTCCGAGCTCCATGGTTGACATTAAGTAATAAGGAAAATATCTACGTCTGGAAAGAATTCAACTGAACCACTACGAGCCCATAATTCATGCTTTAGGTTTTTTTATTGATTGTAAAACTTCGGTAACCGAGTTCCGAATCATTAAATTGTTGGGTTTTTTTCTTGGCCCAGTTATTTGAATTACTTTTCAACACAATCAAATTGTTTTTTTGAAAGAATGATTAAAAACAACTGCAAAATTACTTTTGACTCAAATTGAAAAAGTTTCACCTTATTTCGTTACCTAATATATCTTTGTCATTGCTATTTTTAGAATGATGACTTTAGTTTAATTTTATTTTGAAAAGAATCAGATGATCTAGAATCCAAACCGATGGGTCAGTCTAATAAATTAAATGCCGACATTTGCTTGTTTTGAATTTCTTGTACAAACTTTATAATTGAATTTTATTGTCAGCTGTCTAAAATAAATTCTAAAGTACAGACCTGAAGTTATTATTTTACTTAAATTCATGTCACAAATCGAATCAAATTTAGAACCATTTTTCGAATAAATTTATATTGATGATGAAGTATTTGTTGCTTAACTATATTTTGTTATGTATTGTAAAAAGTTCTGATAAACAACTGATATTGACTGACGACATGACGACTGAACTGCTACTGACGACAAGGATAATCCGGCATAGCTAAGTAATATTCTTTTAAAAACACACAATATTATCAGTTTTTAAATTTATTATGTATCTAATTATTCAAAAAATACACAATATTATCAATTTTAAATTTATTATGTGTCTAATTCTTTAAAAAAATGCATAATAATATCAATTTTTAAATTTATTGTGTATCTAATCATCAGTGTCCTGTAGTGCGGGACTGACACATGAATCTATTCATGGATGGAGGGAAAGGGGGCAGCTTTTATGTTGTGGTGGAGCACCTGTAGGTAAGTATGACTTGGATCCGTATCACTGAAGAAGGAGGGCAGTGCCTTCCGGGAAGCACTTTTAGGAGAACAATTGCGCATTTGATTATCACATGGAAGAAAACGTGGAAAACTCTCGCCATGTAGTCCGACTCACGAGGCAAGATGCTGAGTATCACAAACATTATCGAGACTCCTCGTTTTTGAAACAGTGTCTACAACATAACCGCCAGCGGATTAAACCTTAGCCCTAATGCTCACCAGCAACGCACGTTGCCACTGAGGCACGAGTTGGGGTTGTTGCTTTTGAATGTATTATTCAATTTTATATTGGGTTATTTTGTTATGATGTTTATCATTGCTAAAACAGTTTTTTTGTTCAAACAAACATCAAACAGTTGATCAAATGTATTTTCATTGCAATTAGATATTGCTAACCTATTAAATGCAGCACTAAATTAAATTGATTATAAATTGGAATATTTCTTTTCGTGTTAAATGTGCTATTTCACCATTTTTTTCCTTCATGATAAACGAGCAAAATTTCAAAAGGATAATTGATATATTTTTAGAAAAATAATTCTTAAGATAAGGTAAAGATAATTCAAAATCTTTAACGTAGTTTTTACTTTAACAGTAATAATTTTAATATTTTTGAAACCTAATTGAAAATTTTGTTTATTTGAATTTAAAAATGTTCATTACTATATCATAAAAGACTACATAGACAGATATAGTAATGAACATTTTTAAATTCAAATAAACAAAATTTTCAATTAGGTTTCAAAATATTAAAATTATTCAAAATATTAAAATTATTTTTAATTATTACACGAAAGCGTTATAGTTGACCAAACACGTCACTGCAGGCCAATGAAGTGTTTATTAACAGAAAATAAAAATTTTATAGCAACAAAAACATCCAAACCAATGGCCCAGTCTAATAAATTAAATACCGACTTTTTTTTTGAATTTCTTGTTAAAACTTTAAGAACTGAATTTTATTGTTGGCTGCTTAAAATAAATTCTAAAGTACAGACCAGAAGGTATTATTTTACTTAAATTCATGTCACTAAGTGAATCAATCTTATAACTATTTTTCGAAAAAAAAATTTATATTGATGTTGAAAGTACTTATTACTTGACTATATTTTATTATTTATTGTAAAAAGTTCTGATAAAAGTTGCTGACGACCAGGATAATCCAGCATAGCTAAGTAATATTCTCTTTAAAAAAACACAATATTATCCATTTTTTAAATTGATTTTTATGTTCTGAATGTATTATTCAATTTTGTATTGGATTATTTTGTTATAACGTTTATCATTGCTAAAAACAGAAATGTATTTTCATTGTAGTTACCCTTCTAAATACAGCACTAAATTAAATTGATTATAAATTGGAATTTTCTTTTCTTTGTGCCACTTCACCATTTCTTCCAGAATGATAAACGAGCAGAATTCCAAAAAGGATAATTGAGATATTTTTTTTAGAAATGAAGTTCTTAAGGATTCAAAATCTTTAACATAATTTTTACTTTAACAATAATAATTTTAAATTTCGAAACCTAATTGAAAATTTTGTTTATTTGAATTTAAAAAATGTTCATTATTGTATATATCTTTCTATGTAGACTTTTTATAACACCCAAAGAGTTATAGTTGACCAAACACGTCACTGCAAGCCAATGAAGTGTTTATTAACAGAAAATAAAAATTTTATCTCAACAAAGCATCAAACCGATGACCCAGTTTAATAACTAAATACAGACATTTTTTTTTGTCTTGAATAGAATTAGAACTTTATAGAATAAATAACTTTAGAACTGAATTTTATTGTTGTCTGCCTAAAATAAATTTTAAAAGTACAGATCAGAAGTTATTATTTTACTTAGATTCATGTCACAAAGCGAATCAAGCTTACAATCATTTTTCGAATAAATTTATACTGATGTTGAACCAATTTATTACTTGACTATATTTTATTATTTATTTAAAAGTTCCAATAAAATTTACTGATAATCCAGGATAATCAGAATAGCTAAGTAATATTCTCTTCAAAAAATACACAATATTATCAATTTCTAAATTGATTGTAGTTTTCTGAATGTATTATTCAATTTTGTATTGTTATTTTGTTATAAGGTTTTACCATTGTTAAAATAGAAGCATACTTTCTTTGTAATTAGATTTTGCTAACCTGCTGAATACAGCACTAAATTAAATTGATTATAATTTAAAATTTCGAGTTAAATGTGCTTTCGCCATTTCTTCCGAATGATAAAGGAGCAGAATTCCAAAAAGGATATTTGAGATATTTTTTTTTTAGAAAATTTTTTTTAAGGATTCAAAATCTAACACATAATAAATTTTTTTAATAATAATTTTAAATAACATAATTTTTACTTTAACAATAATTTTAACAATAATAATTTTAGAATTTTGAAACCTAATTGAAAGTTTTGTTTATTTGAATTTAAAAATGTTCATTACTGTCCATGAAGACTTTTATAACATGAAAACGTTATAGTTGAATAAACACGGTACTGCAAGTCAATGAAGTGTTTATTAACAAAAAAAAAAAAAAAAAATTATTATTATTTTTTTTTTTTTTTAGTAACATAGCATTTTTAAATCAAAAAATTAAAAATTTGTAGTACAACAAAAATCATTCTCATATCAAAGTAAGTAAAATATGTCTTTCTCACATCATACTAAGTAAATACATGTCTTTCTCATATCAAACTAAGTATACGTATTTCTCATATCAAACTAAATAAACATATGCCTTTCTCATATCATACTAAGTAAACATATGGTTTCTCATATCGTACTAAGTAAACACTTCTTTCTCATATCATGAACATTCCTGGCTTTTTATTCTTTGTTATTTCTTATGTAAGGATTTAAAATTCAAATTCTTCAATATGTATTTAATTTTAGTAAAATGTGATTCATTTTGGAGAAGATGTACAAATTTCTTTATTATTTTTTTCTTTCCTTTCTAAGAATTTTTGGATTTTTTTATTTATATCCAAATTACTTCTGTCAAACAAAACTTCAATTTAAAGCGAATGCGTTGCCTAGCAACGTAGGCGAGTGCTGCCATCATTGCAAAAAAAGTCGTGATCTTTAATAACAACGTATTTGCATAATTTTACAATCTTTATTCGTAATTATTATACAGATTTCAATGCTGCCATAATAAAGTTCTTTATGGTGTTTTCTAGAACCCATGGTGGTGATTTATTTCGTTAATATCTGGAAAGAAAAATATCACTGGCACTCCTGGAGTTTTCCTGACTCTTTTATTACTGCGATAGATAGGAAAATAATAGAAAATATTATATTATCTACATTTATACGATAGATAGGAAAATGTATGCACATTGAAATGCACTAAAAATCAAATTTAAATTAATTTAAAATAAAACCAGTAGAACAGGTGTGAAAAGCGATTTGTAATCTCGTCTAAAAAGAGGTGATAAATATTTATAAAGAAACAAGGATAATTGCATTTATAAAAGATTTTTATCTTAAAACGCATTTTCCGTTTTTTTTTTTCCCTTTGTGTGTACATTTCTTTTAAATACTCTATGACTTCCGTTTCCTTTAACATGTGGTGCTGTTGTCGTATCCCTCATGGAAGGAGGGAAAATGGGCAGCTTTTTTTTTTTTTCTTTTGATGGAGTACCCGTGGATAGAAGTCTGACTTCTGATCCGTGTCGTTGAAGAAGGAGGCCAGTGCCTTACGGGAGGATTTTGGGGGAGCTACCCTTCGTTTGCTTATCGTATGTGAGAAAACTCGGAAAACTCTCACCAAATAGTTCGACTGACGAGGCAATATGCTGAACATCACAAACGCCATCGTGTCTGCTCATTTTTTGAAATAGTGTCTACAACAAAGCCTCCATTGGATTGAACATCTGCCCTATTGCTCAACAGCGGCGCATGTTGCCACTGAACAACAAGTTAGTCAATATTTATTTACATTCACTTAAAAAAGACACCCAGAAAATTTAGTGTTTTTTACGAGATGATACGTAAACATTTCTATTTTCAATAATTAATTTCAAGTAACACAATGGTTTCCAGACTTTTGATCCATGTGCTACAATAACTGTTCCACAAAGTCAGCCGAACCAAGGTTTAGAACACTATGCCGATATGTCATAATATTTAAAAAAAAATGAATTAATAAATAATGATAAAATTTCTTTAAAGTTTTCATCAAAACATGGCGCATAATCATCAAAAATAAAATAATTTTTATAATGTAGATATACATTTAGATTAGTATAAAAGACGAGATATATATAAAGGCATGTGAATTTAAATACAAAAAGAATTGGTATGAGAATAAAAAGGACTTCTTTCTATTTTACTATAGCTTTTTATTTAAATTTAGAAATTTTACATCAAGTACAGTTAAAAAGCTATAATGATTTAAATTTCATAGTAATTTGAATTTCTTAGTAATTTGAGTTTCTTAGTAATTTGAGCTTCTTAGTAATTTGAATTCGTAGTAATCTGAATTGCTAGCGAACTTGATTCACAATTGTCGGACAGTTACATCTCTAAAGTCTTTGGCCTAGCCAAAGCCTAGCTCTCTAGCCTTTGGTGCTTCAGTTGGAATCCTGGCGGTGGCATGGATGTTTGTTAGTGAAATAGTTCGGAATTCACTTTAAACTGCAGGTCCCGGTCTAATTTGCCTAAAATGTGCAAAAAATGACCATAGACTGACAATAAGTTTTATTACAATGTTAAATTCAGCTCTATAAATTGGGTTTATGTATGTCGTGATTGATTTTTTCAGTAAATAAAAATCCCATTATTATTTTTGCATTACTAAAGAATAAAGATAGCGTGTCAGATAAGATACATAATGCCTGTTCTTGGTTCACCAGTTTTCGGATCTCTGGTACAGAAACGTTTTGATTTGTTATGAATATTCATGTGTACCTTGTAGAGTGGACACAGTAAAAAAGTGGATTTCTTCCGGTTCCTAGAATCTCATGTCATCGAACGCAAAATCAGAAATCAGATCTTTTTCCCACTCAAGTTTTGGATGGCTGGTGATCGACGACGTGAGATGCAAGTATAAGTTTTCATTTAGTTTTCTAATTATTTCTATCTTTCAAATGAGGGAAATTAAAACTTTGCCTACAATATTATATTTCATTTCCGCCACAATAGATCAGAGACTATGTAGGTTTATACTATGGCCAAAATTTTTCATAGTTACTTTACATTTATCTGAGCTTAACTTATAATCTTATAATGAAAGCAACATACATTATTTGTTTAATTTTACGAAGTGGAATAGTGGAATGTAATGCAAAAACAATCACATTTGAAAACTCTATAACGAAATGTATGTTGATGTTGTATTCTTAAAAGGTTTTAAATTGTATTGAATTAATGTAGGATGGAACATTATAAATGGAATGATGATAAATGGATATGATAAATAGACATGATAAATGGAACACGATATTAATCTGGAACACGATTAATAAGTGCAAGTTTTCAATATTCTCTTCGACTCATTTTTGCTTTACATTGTGTGTTTCTCTTTTATTCATACCCCAATTTTCTTAAATATTTAAACACTTAAATATCTCAAATTTTGACTCATACTTAATTTAACAAAAATCACTGCATTTTACTTAACTTAATTACAACCGACTTAATTAAATTTGTGTTAGCTTTTCAAAAACTTCAATTTTTTTTTTTAAATTTTTATTAAATTTATTTAACAATATAACGCCTACAATGCATTTTTTTCATTCTCCTAAAGTAGAAAACACAAAATAAAGGCAGTGTTTTGTTAAAAATAGATCCACCACTCAAATAGCATCTAAATATTTAAAGCAAAATGAAGAATTTTCAAGCCTTTGAATCCCTAATGTTACGAATGTCAGCGCACTGAATTAAATGCGAATCAGTAAAATTTTGCAAATAACCGGAGGTGCTTGGAGAAACAGCTTGGAATGTCAGATTGCACATTAGGAGAAGCATTGTTCTCCTCCCAAATAGAGCATGCCCAGATTCAGGATTCTCCACTGCCTCCGAATCTTCTCTTGATGTTCTACTCGATCAATAATTTTTCCCTACATCCTCAGAGTAGAGCTGCCAACTTAGCTTACAAGGTCTTAATATTTAGCTTTCTAGTCAATTTTATCTTGAATTCATCTTATGATGGATTTAAATTAAATTATATACTTGAATTAGATTCTTCTTTTTTTTTGTTTGTTTGCTAAGTTGATTAAATATTGGGTTGGTGCATAATTATCGGGTATTTCTTTATGCTATATTTTAATAAAAATTTACAATATTTTATAAATTTATGAATGAAATGTCCTTCTATTTTTAGGTTATAAAAATGCTTGTCGATAATACTCATATTCGTCATTCGCCGTTTTCTTTTTCATAATAAATAGTGTTCAAGAAGGCCTGATAATATCGTTTAAAAACGCCTGATAATTATGCGCCAAACCAATATTTTACTAGATAAAGAAATATGAGCTTCAGTTTTGTTTCTTTGTGCATTCAATTATGTTTTAAAAATGTAAAAAAAAAAAAAAAAATCGTATAAAAATAAATAAGGTCAAAAAAATATAAATACTGGGTTAGACATATAAAAGCAGGAAAATAATATAATAAACCACCTAAGAATTCGAGCTGATAATGTTGATGAGGTCTTTTATCAGATAAAGAAATAATGACATTTATTTTCTTTTAGTAGGTTTGGTTTAGTTTTTAGTTTTTAAAATGTTTTCCATGCAAACAAAAAAATTATACTACAAAAAATAAATCGAAAATTAAAAAATTAAAATTAAAAAAAATTCTTCAAAAATTTAAAAATTGTACTACAAAAAAATAAATTGAAAATTAAAAAAATTCTTCAAAAAAATTTAAAAATTATACTACAAAAATAAATTGAAAATTAAAAAATTAAAATTAAAAAAATTCTTCAAAAATTTTTAAATTATACTACAAAAAATAAATTGAAAATTAAAAAATTAGAATTAAAAAAATTCTTCAAAAAATTTTAAAATTATACTACAAAAAATAAGCAATAAGCTACATGAAAATTCAACCAGTAATTTCTCAAGTTGGAAGGATTCTTATTCTATTTACATATTCTTAAAATTTGAATTGATCGCTTAAATAAATAAAAATTTTTAATTCGCGCTTGATCAAACAAGTAATATAAAAAGAGAAAACTTATCTATGCTAAATCAAAATGAAGTTAAAAAAGGTTTTTGAAAAAACAATCACAAAAAATAGTTTATTTGTAATAGTTCATGACATATTTTTTTTTTTTTCTTTAATATTTTCTTAAAACATTTATTGGAGTACTTATCGGTTGAAAAATGGTAGTGTATCAAATTAGTAGGTAGTGTTTCTTGACATTAATTGTAGTGTTTTCTCGTAGAAATTATCAAAAATTATTTAATTCAACACTCTTAAACTCAAAAGTTTATGATAGATATTTTCTAAATGATTACTTAACTCATTTTCTATACCTAACTCCATTTTTAAATCCTGAAAATAAACAAATGCATTTTCTAGTGAATACTCTGCATTCGAATAATCACACATGGAAGACTGAAAGGAATAAACTGAATCTGGAATTCATAAAATCACAAGTAATTTTATAATGTTATAGTATTTTTAAATGCTTCTAATAAGAAGGAGCTTACTACTCAAAAGTTTATTCCATCAAATCAGAGAAACTAATGAGAATTTTATTATGGTAAAAATATTTGACATCGTAGTGAATGGATTAATTCATTTCTACCTTTCTAGGAAAAGTGAACTAAAGATTCATTTATTCATTTCTACTATAAATGAATCTTTAGTTCACTTTTCCTACATCAACTTTTCTCATCAAAGTTTGTTAATTTTTTTCTGCCAGTATATCTCCGTTTTAAGTCCCTCATTAGCAACGCAAAATAATTCAAAAATATGTAGTTATGCATAATCAATAATGTTTAATAATAGAACATAATAAGTTAATCAGTTTACGATACGAAGGTAGGATTACGATAAGTATTTATAAAAAAATAACTACTAAAATACTTTATTGGTTAAATCAGAAGAATACGAGATGATGTGACTAATCTCGTAAAGCGTAATCTCGTAAGGATGATATAGCACACAAAAACAAACATTTTTAATATAGCAATACCTGAATACAGATTATTCATGTAGCATAAACATACGAAATAAACAAACTTACTGTATTCCTTTTTATTATTTTACATATGCTCAAAAATATAACCTTCCTCATTGATACATAAATGTAAGCTTTGATGATACGTATTTTCGAAGATACGCCAGGTATTTCCTGAATAGTTAAAACCAACACGGAAATGTTTGCTACAATATCCTCTACAAACTTAATTATAGTCATATACAAAGGTTTTTAAATGTCTTTTAGATTTTTAGATGTTTTCTTTGTCGATGAAGTTCTAAGTACAAAGGCTTTTTAGATGTCTACAAAAGAAAAAAATAGAGTCTTGAAGATTATGGAAATTCTAATGACCAATTGACTTGCCCATCTCATCTTGCCCAAAACCAATTCCCTTTCTTGTGGGAATTTTCTTACGCGATAAAGGAAAGGCTCCCAATTTTATCGAAACCATACTCTCCACCTTTGAAATAATCCTTATTTTTAATTATTTTAATTGATCCATATTTGTTCATTATTTTTAATTTTAAAGTCGTTTTTGTTTCAGCATAAAAATAGCCTGATTATAAATTTTGTTTGATTCTTTGATTAAAAACAAGAAAAAAAAAATGATTTCATGATAATTATTGATAAAAAAAATGATAATTATTTCTTGATTTAAAAAAAATAATTATTTCTTGATTTAAAAAAAATGATAATTCTTTCATTAAAAACATGAAAAATGCTTTTTGTTTATTTAAGAAACGTGTTTATTTATTGTTCGATAGCTCGTACACACAAATATAAACTCAAAATAATCTTCGACACAGACACGAAGAAAAGAATGGACTGTATAAATTTAATCTCCCTTATTTAGGCAGCCATCAAGCTCGAAGATGGACTGCCACACACAACCTTTCTCGTTGGTTACACTCATTGAACTCATTTACTTATGCAGCCATCAAGCTCGAAGATGCACTGCTCACACAACCTTTCTCTTTGGTTGCAGAAGTTCAACTCCTTTAGTTTATGCAGCCATCAAACTCGAAGATAGACTGCCACACAACCTTTCTCTTTGGTTGCAGAAGTTCAACTCCTTTAGTTTATGCAGCCATCAAACTCGAAGATAGACTGCCACACAACCTTTCTCTTTGGTTGCAGAAGTTCAACAACTCCCTTCTTACATTCTTTCTCTCTCTCCCCGTCAGCTCACCCCCTGCCAGACACCCCCACAGACAGGATGTTTTTCTGGACATAGGGCGTTGACCTCCCTAAGCAGGGGGCATGGGTTTCGACGTAACATTTATGTAAATCTCATGCTAGCGCGAGTAGGAATCACTTGTCCTGCAATTGAGACACAAATGTTTGTATTTGTATAATATGTCATCCACTATGTTTTTGTATAATATGTCTAATTGAAGGTTTATTACACGAATTTTGATTCATCAGTATAGGGGAAAAAACCTGATGTCCGTTGGTCAAATTTCAATTCATCATTCATTGCGTGTGAAAACATTTTTTATAATAGAAAATACATAAACCTGGTAATGAAGGAATTAATCTCACTACATCTTTGGAGCTTTACATTGGATAATCATTACCTCACTAATCTATATCGTCAGTTTAATCCTACAAATCTAGCCTGCACTCCAGCCCTTCATCGTCGTCTCCTGCCATATTAGCAGTTTTATTTATATTGTTTATATTATTTCCCAAGAGACTTGAACATATAGTAGCAAGTGATAGCTGAAAGCACTTTCATAAGCGTCAATGTCCTTAAGCCATGCATTGATAAAACTGCATCAATAATGGTACGAACTCTGATTGCATAATGGGAAGTATTTTTTCAAAATCATAAAGTAAATTTCCGTCATTATATTGCAAAATTCTCGTCTACAGTCAGTAGCAATATCAATATTGATACCATAAAAGATTACAACAGAAACATTGATGAATTGAGCTGCCAGAGATGGCTTTAAAGAAATCAATTTTGGCTTTATTCAGACGGGTTGACAGTCAGAAGGCATGGCATCAAATTCCTTTTAAGTAGAAGGCTCATTATCAAGTCAAAGTCTTTTACTAAACAGTGAGTAACCCTTAAACGTTTGCTGATGTTTCCTGGTCCGCCGTTCCGTGGTACCGAATTTCCGTGTTTGTGTTTGGAGGAAACTGTTCTACGTTTCTTTTTGGGTTGCAAGAGAATTGGGTACGCCGTGTTCTGTATTGGTGGTGGTTTGGTATAAATCTTTCATCGATGCTTTTTGCAACCATTTAAAAAGTTGGGTCCGCCGTGGTTGGGCATTGGGAGTTTGGATTAAATCTTTCGTCGCTGCTTTTTTACGACAGTTTTTCCACCTGCCGTTTAAGCTGTACCTCACGTCATTTTTCTTTTTTCTCTTAGCTATTTCAGGCGCTAACTTGGAACGACCTATAGCACTTTATAAAATATTTTTATTTTTAAATCCTCAATTCTTTTATTTTTTTAACTTACTCTTATTTCGTTTCTATTACCGTTCTCTTTTATTTTAATTAAATATGTATTTATATAAAATGTGGGGCATAATATTTCAATGGCCATTAATCTAAAGCAGCACTTCTCCAACATCAAGATAAAAAGTATGTGACTGCTGAGCTGCCAAAATACTTTGTTTAAACCACCTAGAATTCGATATCACTTTATTTTATAATTCCAGTTTTTATTGACGCCATGTACCTCACATGGTGTCAAATAAACGTCAATATGGTGTCCCCAGGACAACATCGTGTCCATTTTATTCATTATTATTATTTTTTTTTTTAGCATTTCTTTTTTCAATATGTTAGAATATGTTAATTCCCAGTTAGAACTAAGTTCATAAGTGCCATGCGCAAAGTCATATGTGTCAAGATCATATGTGTCATTCAGTATGTGCCATGTGCAAGTGACATTCAGCTAGAGAGCCATGGACAATTCAAACTGAAATACAGAGCAGGTGACTTGATATTGGCAAATCGTAAATTTAACAAAGCATATTCCATGTAAATTTTAAAACACATGTAACTGAAATCCTGTATCTAATTAGTTTTTATTTTAAATATAGTTTTTGAAATGAAAGTGTCTCGTTGGAGGATATTTGATGGTGTTTTAAATAATAACTTACATTTTGTAAGGTTCAGTATTTTCTTGATGCCACAAAGTACGTAGCAGAACATCGTGTTTACACATAATAAAAAAAAATGTATACATGAAGTAAAAATAACAAATTTTACTTGAATGTGAACATATTTCTCCTTAATAATACAGATTTTAAGAATTTATGAGTTGAACTTGATTTAAAATAAAATATTTAACTACTTTAATATTTAGTCAGTATTAAAATTTGTAAATCTTTATTCTTATTTCTAAAGAGATAAAAATATGATAAAAGAATTTAATATAACGATAAATTATAGATTAGAATTTGTTTTATCACTTCGTAACAATGGTATTTACAATAAAATATATAATGATTTGGTAAAATATATAATGATCATAATGGCCCGACTCGTGACTCAGGGGCAACGTACGCCGCTGGAGGTCATTAAGACTGAGCTTCAGTCGCCTGGCGGCTTTGTTGGAGACACTGTTTCAAAAAACGAGGAGATCCGATGGCGTTTGTGATGTTCAGCATCTTGCCTCGTTAGTTGGACTAACTGGTGGGATTTTCTGGTTTTTCTCCCATACGATGCACAAATGTTGGGAAGTTCCCCTAAAAAATCCTCTTGGAAGGCACTGCCCTCCTTCTTCAGGGATACGGAGCCAAGTCAGACTTCTACTTATGGGTGCTCCGTCTTCCTTCCTCTTCCATGAGAACATACGGGTTCATGGACTTGGTGTAGATATTGCTGTCGACCAAGTGGGATAAAAAACCAGCATGATTATAATGACAGAGTAAGTTTTTTATATTAGATATTAAATATATTAATTAAAAATCATAAATAAATGTAAATTACAAATAAACCATATTATTCAGTTTTGTCACCAAAAATGTTTCGTAAAGCATGTTTTTTGAGAAATACGAATTATATTGTATTATTTGTTGATTGCTAAAAGTAACTGCAATTTTACCTGTAATTACTCGTGATATATAACACAGAATGGATTTTGTTCTGATTTGATATTGTTATTCCTAATTGACATCTAAAATTATAGTTAATTAAAAGAAAAAAATATAAATAAATAAGTTTATTCTCATGATATAAAAATATCAAAATTAAATTGTTGATTTCAGAAAAATGTAACAGTAATTTGCCATGAACAGTTTTATTGTGTTCTATTAAATGCTTTTTAATCTGAAAATTTAAAAGAGAGATGACAATTTTAGTGATAGTTGGCGAAATAATATTAAAAAATGCTTTTTGTATCTATAATTTGTACATAAATAAAAACAGAGTATATTCCTTAATACAGCAAATAAAAAAGAATGTGCCCATAATATATAAATATCAAAACATTATAAGAGACAAACTACAGCATACGCTTATATAGCACATGTAAAGAAAAATATATTGGCATATTGACAATGTGATATAGCGGGCGAGTTTATGTATATTCTAAGTTAAATTTTCAACAGCGAAAATTTAAAATTATAAAATGGGGTCTTTAAAATAATCTATATAATTTTAGTTAACAAAATTACAAACAGGGAATTACTTTTTACTTGTTGCATATTAATTTCTTCTTCCTTTAACACAACAAACAAAAGTTTTAAAGTCCTGCTGTATTTTTTGTTAAAAAAAAAAAAACGAAAGAGGAAATATCTGAATAAGCAACATAATGTGGCATAAAGGTTACTGTACTTAAACAATTAATGATTGACATTAAATTGAAGATAATAAGAGGTATGAACGTGATTTATTCTAGCATGTTTTATCGTTTCCTGCTAGTTTAATTTTTCCTATTCATTTCCTACTAGTTTTGTACCTCTTCAATTGTAATTGTTTTATACCTCTTCAGTTGTAATTGTTTTGTACCTCTTCAGTTGTAATTGTTTTATACCTCTTCAGTTGTAATGGTTTTGTACCTCTTCAGTTGTAATTGTTTTGTACTTCTTCAGTTGTAATTGTTTTATACCTCTTCAGTTGTAATTGTTTTGTACCTCTTCAGTGGTTTTGTACCTCTTCAGTTGTAATGGTTTTGTACTTCTTCAGTTGTAATGGTTTTGTACCTCTTCAGTTGTAATGGTTTTGCACTTCTTCAGTTGTAATGGTTTTGTACCTTTTCACTTGCTGATTATTCAAATGCATTTTGAAAATGAAACTTGTAACCATGCTTCCTCCTACACATCGCAAGAGCATCCCCTGTGGCGATCAGGAGAAATGGTCAGTAGACCTCGAGGAAGTACTGCGCAACCTGCGCACCCTCTGAGAAACGTTTTATTTGCAATCTCTAACCCCGAGGGGAAATATATTTAGCTCAATTCTGTGTATTAGTTGGCCTACAGACTCTCACCCGGAGAGGTAGTATATTCTGCTCATCCCGAGCCGGGTTTTCGGCTTAGAAGTGAAATCCTTCCACTAATCTATAATTGTATGTCCTTAAATGTATTAAATATTATATGTGTGTCGCGTTTGTGCATGTGTAAATAAAGCTGTGAGTTCTCAAACCTGTATCTCGAATCTCAACCCAACCACACCCAGTTACAATCCAGCTGCACAACCTGCACACCAAACTAACTTTTATGGTTAAGAGAAATGCGAATTAAAGTAAAAATGATTACACTTATTTTCAAATACCAAAACTTTTAAATTAAATTCATCAACTGTTTATTATAGCTTCAATAAATATAATTCAATTGGCAATGAATAGAAGAAAGACTAGACGGTCAAAAGCTTTTGTATCAGGAGAAAAGGAGGTAAAGTATAAGATAAGTCAAACATTTTTTTTTTTTATTAGAAATTAAATACCATGTTAGGGTACTCGTATTACACTTCCAATTAAAAAATCTGTAAAAATTCGGGTATAAGAAAAAGGCCCAGATAAGTGAAAATAATCGAAAGAGAAGACTTCATTTTTAAAAGTCAAAAGAATATGTCTATATAATTCTAATGGGTTCTATACATACTCATAAGGATATGTATATATAATTCTGATGGGCTTCATACATACTTCTGAGGATATGTATATATAATTCTAATGGGTTCCATACATACTCATAAATATATATATATATATATTTCTAATGGTTTCTATACATACTCGTAAGAATATGTATATATAACTCTGATGAGTTCTATACATACTCGTAGGAATATGTATATATAATTCTGAGGGTTCTATACATACTGTAAGAATATATATATAACTCTGATGAGTTCTATACATACTCGTAGGAATATGTATATATAACTCTGAGTAAGAATATGTATATATAACTCTGATGGGTTCTATACATACTCGTAAGAATATGCATATATATAATTCTGATGGTTTCTATACATACTCATAAGAATATGCTTAGAACCCATTAAAATTTTGGGAGAAACAATGTTCATTGACTAAAGAAAAATTTTTCTGTTTGAATCGGATGAAAATAAAAATTATTAAGAAAAAAAAAATCGATTTAAATTTTGAAATTTTACCTCTAACTGTAAAACAACGATTACAATGTATATATAATTCTAATGAATTCTATACATACTCATAAGAATATGTATAGAACCCATTAGAATATTGGGAGAAAACAGTGTTCATTGACTAAAGAAAAATTTGTTTGAATCTGATGAAAATAAAAATTGTTCAGAAAAAAAAATCGCCTTAAATTTTAAAATTTTACCTCTAACTGTAAAGCAACGATTATAATGCAACAATATTTGGAAATTTAAGGCTAGGAAGAGAACTGGTAAATTGACTTTTTCATGATTTTAAAATGTACAGAAGTATGTTGAAATGATATAAATTGAACTTCTACTTCCAACAAAATAATGAACCACAAACACAAAGTTCTTATTACTAGAGGCTTCCTTAAAAGTAAATACTACTTCACGTGGATTCTATGACCTTGACTTCATTGAGAATCTACGTTACTTTTGGTCAACAAGAACTCAGAAAACATAAATTTTCAAATCAAAAGGAATTTAAATTATTCTTTTAGAAATATGGGGGAAATTAAATCATTAATTTTAAATTTTGCTTAATACGAAGAGCTGTTATAGACAGTAATGGACTTTTACGAAGTATTGCAATTTGTTTTATTAATTGTTTAGGTGTCATTTTAGAATGCAAGGTTTTATTAAAAATCTTTTCCTTTCAAATATGTTCATAAATCGCAATTATCAGGATAAAATAATATTATTTTTGTTCATTATGTAAATGTAAGTAAATATGTTTGTTATGAAAACAAGTGCTGTTCAAAAAACTTTTTCTCCCATTTAAATTTGCGATTTGCATTGCTGATTGATTTATTATCAGCAATTAAATGCACAATATAATCAGCAGTTAAATGCACAATATAATCAACAATTAAATGCACACTATAATCAGACATTAAATGCACAATGTAATCAGCAATTAAATGCACCATATAATCAGACATTAAATGCACATATAATCAGAAATTAAATGTGCAATATAATCAGCAATTAAATGTACAATATAATCAGCAGTTAAATGCATAATATAATCAAAAATTAAATGCACAATATAATCAGCAACTAAATGCACAATATAATCAGCAATTAAATACACAATATAATCAGAAATTAAATGCACAATATAATCATCAATTGAATGCCCAATATTAAAAAAATTACTAAAATGGAAATGTATTTTTCAAAAATTATCAAGAATTAAATGTTTTTGAATGTAGTAAAAGAATATGTATAGTGATGATTAAAAGAACGTGATTGAAAGACTGCATTTTCACTTAAAAAGAAAAATAAACTAGAAATTAATTTCTATCGTATTATTTAACAAATGTAAGTTCAACTTTCATTTATTTGCATTGATTTAGCATTGTTAACTTGCATAATTAGGAACATTTAAAAACGCAATGGCTATTTTATTACAACAACCATTACATATAAAAGATAAACTTTGTGCGCATTCTTTCATGTTAACAATAATTTTCCGTTGTATGATGCAAATTTTGAGAAAATCCTTGCAAAACCAAGGATTTTCTTTCGAAAAATAAATCAAAGATTTAATAACTGGTTATTAATTTTTAATAACTCCTTATTATACAAGAAAAGAAAAAAAGATACCACAAGTTCGGACTTTTTTCGATCAAGGACAACATGCAGCGCACGAGGCAAATCGAAATATTATTTGGCCAACCTTGAGACGATTAAATGCTATTATCAAGGACTTGTCACTTTTAAAGCAGTGCCAAAACCTAGAAAAATGCAAGCTCTTGTGCTATTATTATTACTTTCATAGTCTAAAAATCGAATCTATATTCAAAGTTGCTTTTTTTTTTGTCCTAGATATTTGACTTACCGGCATTCACTACTGAAACGACTGATTTGGCCCCACTCCTGGCTCAGTGGCAACGTATGCCTCTGGTGAGCGTTAGAGCTGAGGTTCAATCCACCCCCGGCTTTGTTGTAGACACTTTCAAAGAACGAGGGAGACTCGATGCAGTTTGTAATGTTCAGCATCTTGCCTCGTGAGTCGGACTACCTGGTGGGAGTTTTCCCGGATTTTCTCACATACGATGCGCAAATATGGGGCAGTTCCCCTAAATGTTCTTTCGGAAGGTACTGCCCTTCTTTTTTCAGCTAAGTCAGGCTTCTTCCTACGGAGGCTCCATCACATCAGGAGCTGCATCCCTTCTTTCTTGAGTACACGGATTCATGGACTTGGTCTAGATGTTGCTGTCTACCAAGTGGAATTAGAACAAAAAAAAAAAAATGATACATTTTTAGTTTAATAACTTATAATTTTAAATGTCAATCAGGAATAACAATACCAAATAAGAACAAAATCTATATTGAGTTATATATCACGTGTATTTATTTATAGGTAAAAATACCATTACTTCTACCAACTAATGAATAAGGCAACACAATTTGTATTTCAAAAGACACACGCTTTAAGAAAAGTTTCGGTGACAAAACTGAATAATATTACACTTACTTGTGATTTTCAATTAATATATTTTAATATCTAATAAAAATATCTTACTTTGCCCTTATAATCATGTTGTTTTCTTATCCCACTTGGCCGACAGCAACATCTAGACCAAGTCCATGAACCTGTATGTTCTCATGGAAGGGGGGAAGGAGAGGGGCAGCTTCTGTTGTGATGGAGTAACTATAGGTAGAAGGCTCCAAGTCGCTGAAGAAGGAGGGTAGTGCTTTCTGGGAGGAGTTTCTGTCATTATAATCATGTTGTTTTTCCCATTTGGTCGATAGCAACATCTAGAACTCCATTTGGTCGATAGAACTCCAACATCTTGGTCGAGAACTCCAACATCTTGGTCGATAGCAACATCTAGAACTCCAAGAACCCATGTGTTCTCATGGAAGGAGGGAAGGGGGAGGGTAGCTTCTGTTGTGATAGAGCACCCGTAGGTAGAAGTCTGACTTGACTCCGTGTCGCTGAAGAAGGACAATACCTTCGGGCAGGCTTTTTAAGAGGAACTACGCCGCATTTGCGTATCGTATAGGAGAAAACCTGAAAAACTCCTAGCAGGTAGTCTAATAAGACAAAATGCTAAACAACACAAACGCCATGTTCTCATCTTTTGAAACAGTGTTCTACAAGCGAATTGAACCTCAGCTCTAATGCTAACGGAAGAGACAAACTATTTATATATTATTTATTTTGTATCTTTTCTCAGTATTGCTTCACTTCTGAGGCAAATTTATTTACTAATTTCTTACTATTTTCATCGCTTATAGATGTCGCTGTTTCATATAAAATTTCCTTCTCTTATAAAACACAATCAAAAACTTTTTGAATTTTATAAATCTTACAGAACAACTGCTTTTTAAATATATTTAATCCAAAACAGTTATAAAATAGTGTTTGTAAATGTTCATTAAATCATCATTTTTTGATACTAATAATACAATTTTAAACTGGCAAAAAAGAAAGACTTTCAAAATAAAAGATACCTGAATTTCAGAAAAATATAAATCAATCAATAGTAGAAATATATAAATCAATAGTACTATATAAATCAATAGTAGAAAAAGGATAGTATAAATCAAATGTAGGAAAACTACACTGAAGTAAAAAATCAGAGGTTGATTTTTCTGCTTAAATCATCATATTTTTATTACTAATATAATGTTTTAAATTGTCAAAAAAAAAAAAAAAAAAAAAAAAAAAAAAATGACTCTAGATATAAAAGATACCCGAATTTCAGAAATATAAATCAATTATAGGATAACTCCAGTGAAGCAAAAAAAATCAGAGGTTGACTTTTCTGCTTTTAATTGAAACACAAAATTAAGTTTTCACATCAACAATTGAAAAAACACTTTACATTTTTTGGTCACAATTACTTTTCATTATTTTTCGTTGGCGATAAAAAGAAATATAAATATGCAATCAAGTTTGTGGCAACCCGGTAGATGAACTTAACTTTAAGACTGTCTGTCATACCGTTTCAGGAAAGGTGAACCGCCAACAGTTCAACTGAACCATGTCGTTAGATGCGATAGCAACCACCGTTCTCGATGTAACCTTGCGGATGCCGCCAATATTTTTGATGGACGCGATTTTTAATTATGGGTTCGATAAAAGTCGGCAAGATATGAGTTATATTCTGGAATCGAACCTACCTGATTGGAAACAGAGGAATGTAAGCAATGCTGTCATTTATAAAGTGTTACCTCCGTCAATTATTGAAGGGATCGCGTTTAGTTATTCGGATCTGGTAATGTATATGCATGGTAAGTTTATAATGCTTTTTCTTTGTTTATATTTTATTTCCTTGTTTGTGAAAAAATGTTAATTAGTGTAAAGTTTGTTTATTATTAGAATTGAAAGTATCAACATTAATATAAGAATAACAAAAAAATTATGATAAATACTACAGAACGCGTGTTTTTAAAAGGCAAATATATTAAAATGAAAAAATTTGAAATTGAGCAACATTTTGTGAATGAAGCACACGATAATTTATGTATGGCGGAAGCTAAAGTAGCTTTGTTGTACACACTAATTGTGTTTCTATAAAGTACTTTGTCCATTATCATTTTCAGTTTTTATGTTTGCTTTTTCTGTTTATATATATACATCTAACTAATTTCCTTGAACTACAGCCCATGGTGGGTCAAGGCCCCACTGCCTACTGGCAGATTTCGAGACAGGAGATGATTCTTTTTACGGGGTAGGGTTGTCAGCCTCACGCCCAATGCTCTACATTCATGGAGCCTGAATAGTCGAGTTTCTGGCACTCAGTGCCACAGGTTTCGGTTCGAATCCCGGCAATGGCATGAATGTTTGTAGTGGTTCGGAATCCACTTTAAGCCGTAGGTCCCTGTCTCATATGACCGTAGTGCGTCATAGAGCCCAATCAGACTTCTCTCACACACATCATTCCCAAACTGTAAAGGGACAGCTCAGCTCTAGGCACAGTGATGTGGTTTTGGTGTAATAGTAGTAGTAGTAGTTATATTAGAACGGGAACTACTCTTTAAAGTGAATTCCAAACCACTACAAATATCCAGGGCATCTCCGGAACTTTAACCCGAAATCTGTGGCACCGAGCGCTAGTCACTCGGCCATCAGGCCGCTAAATTACAAATTGCTTATAAATTTAATACCTACTTAATTTCCCATCATAATATGAATGTAAATTTAGGCAGGCATTATAAATCTGCTTTATTTTCAATTCATATTATGTCTAATAATTTCAGATAAAAAAAATTATATAAAAAAATTTCTGTTCAATTTCTTGTTTTGGCAAAAATACAGTATGCTTATGTAGCCCTCCTAACTTAATGGAACAGTGACTCTTGGGCAGAAACGTTTGGTGACACTTAATTTGTTTAAAGTAACATTATATTATTGATATACTTTTTTGAACAGATAAATTTTTGTGAGATTTTATGTTTTATTCAGTCTTTTTAATACAGCCGCTCGGTCCAACAGATTTCGGATTCAAATCCCGACGGTGCCATGGATGTTTGTAGTGGTTCGGAATCCACGTTAAGCCATATGTCCCTGTCTCATATGACCGTAGAGCGTCACAGAACCCAATCAGATTTCTCACCCACATCATTCCCAAACTGTAAAGGGGCAACTCAGCTCTAGGCACAGTGATGTGGTGTGGTGTAGTAGTAGTAGTAGTAGTCTTTTAATACTTTTACGAGTATTTTCACAAAGAGGAAATGAATATCCTATTGGTACTTCAAACGTTATTTTGCGTTCTATTTTAAAATTGGGCTTCACACCTGTGCCTTTAGATAAATCCCTTAATTGTATTTTTTTCTGTTTATATAGCTTTCTATTTTTATCTTAATATATAATTTTTGAAAGAAAATGCTATTTAAAAATATTTCACTAATAAATAGTTGTTGGATATAAAAAGTATCACTATTTGCTACAGTTTTGTTTAATCAGTTGCAGATATTTAAGTTTGATATATTTAAAAACTGAATCTTTTAAAAAAAAATACAAGAATATTTATTAAAAAAAAATTTTATATATTATGTATATATATAAATTCCATTGATCTCCCATATTTTGGTCATTTTCTCACAATTTTTCTAAGAAATACTAAATGAATTTCTAACAAGTAATATAAAAAATTGTTAAGTCAATTCCTACTTTTTTTCATTATATTGCAGAAAGTCCTACATAAATAATTTTCATTCATTTTTTTAAAATTTATCTGGCTCCATCTATTAGTAGATATATGCAACTTAAATCTACAAAAAACTAAAATTAATTACTTAAATTTAATTAACGAATTAATATTTGCAAAGACTGTATTAACATCAAGTGTCATCTACTACAAGTTCAAAAAAATTTATTTGAACTTGAGTGGATCAATAAAAAGTATTTTATGAACGATTGAAAATTTGGACAAGATATATATAGAGAGAGTGTGAGCTAATAGAAGGAATTGAAAAAATCTATTCATTTTCAAACTCTGCTCATGGGTTGGTATTGGATATACCAGTTTTTACCTTATAAATATATCACCGTCATCATCATTGGCGCATTAGCCCCATGGTGGGCCAAGGCCGTTTGCCTACTGGCAGATTTCGAGACAGGAGATATTTTCTTTTTATGCCGTAGGGTTGTCAACCCTACGCTCAACGCTTTTACAGTCATAGTAGACCAGGGCCTGATGGCCGAGTGGCTAGCGCTCTGGCACTCGGTACCACAAGTATTGAGTTCGAATTCCGGCGGTACCATGGATGTTTGTAGTGGTTCGGAATTCACTTTAATCTGTAAATCCTGGTCTCATATGACCGTAGAGCGTCACAAAGCCCAGTCACCCACATCATTCCCAAACTGTAAAGGGGCAACACAGCTCTAGGCACAGTGATGTAGTATGGTGTAGTAGTAGTAGTAGTAGTAGGATATACCTGTATCGGGAAATAAATTCCTACATTTTGACTATTTACTTACCCATTTCACATTACTATTCGTAACTAACTACCTAATCGCTTTCATAATGGTTCTGTTATCACGTGGTCACATTGTGTCGTGGTTAAAAGTCATGCTGCTGTGTTAAGTGATTCAAATTGATCTATAAAACCTAAAAATCTATTGTGTTGCCAAATTGTCATTGATTAGTAATATTGCTTAAAGCCTGTAAGCGGAAAGATATTCGGTTCCTCCATGTTATTAGAATACATCGCTGAATTTGTTTTGCTTTAAATCCAATCGTTTAAACAGAAGAAATAACATGTAATAATAATGCTAATAACATGTTTATCATGTTCTGAGAGTACATATTTCTTGATAACACTTTCTTTAGGATATTATAATTAGTTTTTTGCTGATTTCCTGGATAATTTGGTTTTTTCCCCGTTTTTGTATGCACTTATTTATCTTTTTAATTCTGCCTCTACAGTTTTTGTCATTTATCTTTTGATATCTGTTTAAGTCTAAAAATCCCGTCCACATTTGAAGGCGTGAGTTGCGAGCGTCGCTCACAAACACTTTCTAAACCGGTTTGTTTCAGTTGGATGGAAAATGCAAATCATACGAAGACTTTTTGCCAGCTCTTAGTAGTGTCCACTCCAAAATAGTGTCGGTTTTTGGTCAAGCATCAAAGGATTTATGATATCAGGGCACATAAAAAAGAGTTTGTTTCACGACGTCACATTAAAATGCCAGGAAAAAGCATTCGCAAGCGACGCTCGCAGTTCGCACATTCAAATGTGGACGCAATTTAATGATTTTTTTATTTATCTCTGCAGCTTATGCGGACTTCGGATCGTGAATGAATTCACTTTCAATTTTCTCTCTTATTTTCCATTTTGATAGTTTTTTTACCCATAAATTTATAGGTATTATTTTGAGTAGCTGGGTTTTTCGTTTCCTTGATCCCTTTCAACATTTCTTATTGATTATTTATTTTCTAATTTCTTTCATGAGCTATTTTTATTGGTTTATTTAAATTTCTTTCATGTATTGTTTTATAAAATAGCTTGCAATTTTATAGGTTATTTTTTATTTTTAAATTTTTTTCGATTGTTTTTTTTTTTTATAAAATCGTCAGTAATTCTAGTTTTTAAATTTTTTATTTAATCTGTTTTCTATTTTCAGTTTTGAACGATAACTAATGAACATAATTTAATATGATTTTATTGATATTTTTTATTTCTTTGTTTATTTAAAATTGCTATTATGTGTTTTGTTCTTACATTAAATTCTAAACTTTAGGGGTAACCTGTATATCGGCCCACCTGATTTAATTTTGATCTTTTTTTCGGGGATGAGGGGGAAACTTTAATGAATAGTATATTAAAAAAACCTCGTCCATTCATTTTTATTTTTCCCTGCGCTTTTACTTTCTTGATATATATACTCTGGCACTCGGTGCCATAGGTTTCGGGTTCGAGTCCCGGCGGGGCAATGAATGTTTGTAGTGGTTGGAATCCACTTTAAACCGTAAGTCCCAATCTAATATGACTGTAGACCGTTGGGCGTAGGGCCGACAACCCTGCTATGGTCCGACATGGAATGTAGTGGCGGGATATATATATATATACACTATATTGTATCTATTTTATTGATAAAAAATTTATTAATTTCAGAAGATTCAGAGAGAAAAAAAAAAAAAGGATTGAATAGTTAAAATTTTTTCCTTTGTTTTCATTCTAGTTGCAAAGTAGATTTTATTTCCAAACGTATTTTATTAAAACAAAAACAGAAAAGTACAATTTGTTAGTTTTTCTTTTTTTGTTTTTAATTTGAATTTTTATAGAATTTTTAATATTAAATATAATTTAGAGAGAGATAATGTTGATTTTTAAAAAAATTTCCTGATGCACAATATATTTATTTGATTTTTAAGATAAAAAACATTAAATTAATTTTTAATCAAACCATTTAAAAATGATGATTTCTTATTTTGAATTTTGATTTATGATGAATGCAGAATGACGAAGAATGCATGAATTATGATGAATGAAAAATTACGAATGAAGAAGGATTTTTGAATTATGATGATTGATGAAAAATCATTTGAAATTATTATACATTAAAAATAAATCCCTTAATTCAGTTTTTTAAGGTGATAAGTTAAGATTTTAAGACAGAAAAATAGTTTTGCACTGACGTGCTACATTAAATATGTATTTAAAAATACATTAGATATGTATTCGTTTGTAAAATAAATTACTTGATTGTAAACGTCAATATGAATAGTGCTAATAAATTTAAAAAAAGCATTGTCTTTTCCGGAGCTGCAATCTATTTGATTCACATCAAAATAATTAGATTGATTTATCATCATAAAATATCTTCAGATTTCGTTTCTGTTTAGGATATCCTCTTGATTTATGAAATTTTTTTTTGTAAATACATATAACTAAAATTTCATTTTACTGCTTCTTTAAAATATATTGAAATTTTAGATTAGGATTATTATATAAAAGAAATATACTTAACTTTTAATATTTTTTTCTCTTAGATTTTATAAATAGCTTAATATATTTTTCTAAAGCTTATCCGGCAAGAATATAATTAGTTACACTTTTACGAAACATAATCCTTTTCCAAAATTGATTGCTTAAAAATTTTTAGTAATAAAACGTTGCACTATTTGGTTTATTAATTGAAGTAAAATTGCGAAAGAGAATTATATGCTACCTTTGTGCCATTAAAATGTCTTGAACTATATTGCGAAATTATCCGTAATGGTCAAAATGATTGTAAAAATAAAGTTTACCTTATTATAAATTAAATATACTGACTCTCAAACTGTATTACAAAGTAAACTGCAATACTCAAAATCAACTGCAATACTCAAATTGTATTGCAATGTATACATTGCCTAATACTTCCATTCACATTTAAACAGTTTAGTCTTTATAGTTTTATTTATATAATTAATCTTTTGGAGATTTTTTAAAACTGAAATGTTGTGTGGATCACCTATTTGATATATTGCATTTATTTTATATTACATATACTGATACAATCACCTATTTGATACATTGCATTTATTTTATATTACATATACTGATACAATCACCTATTTGATGCATTACATACATTGAATTTTATTATATCAGAAAGTTAAAAATTTTATTCAGTAGAAAGGAAAAAAAAACGTCATAAGTTAAATAGTTAAGCTTGTATTGGAATCTATGTCTAATTGTATACAAATGAAAAAAATGATATAATTAGTATATATAATATAATATAATTAGTTAGTTATAATTATTAAACAACATGATTAATCATTTTTACATAAAAAATAAAATATGTTTCTTGTTTGCAATTAGGGAAAAAAATTACGTTCGATTTTCAATCAATTAGCTATTACACAATGATTTCTGTTTTTAAAAACTCAAAAGTTAACATGTATATTTTCATTTAAAACAATTTGGAAATTCTTTAAATTGGTATAGCCATAGACATTTTGTGAGAAAAATTCAGAATATATTATTAGAAGTAAATCAATAAAATCCAGATCCAATTTTATCCTAAATCTAATAAAATTCAGATTCAAATCAGGTCCAATTTATCCTAAATCTAATAAAATCCGGACTCAAATCAGATCCAATTTTATCCTAAATCTAATAAAATCCAGACTTCTTGCAGTTTCAAAAACAGAAAAAAAAAAGAAAAGGTTATCAATAATCACTCTGTTATTGACTATCAAACATCATTTTTTGAAGCCTGTTCAGTTGAAATAATAATTACAACAGTAAATTTCTATTCACTGTATTGTTTTTTTTTTTTTTTCCTCATAATTTTGACAAAATTTTAAATAAATATTAACATAAAGGTTATTTTCTTAGTCCTTTAGTATTTAACTTGCGCATTAGTAAAAAAAAAACCATCATTAAAAATTTATTTTTTTGAAAAAGTAATAATAGGCCTTCATTTTGTAACGTAATTAGTAAACTTATTAGACGATTAAAGGAACGTTTTTTTTTTTTCTGACTGGGTATTGCAATATTTCCGCATACCACGTTTTTTTACAAATTGCATGTTTAGAATATTGAATGTTATTGATGGAATTAAAGGAAGATAATTTGTTGATACGTAAAGAGATAAATAAAAATTACAGTTGACGAAACAACTTGTCTGGTAATTACGTTCCTTGACTGTTTTTTACTGCACACGAAAATTTAACATGCTAATTTTAAAAAACTGCTTACAAGAAAACAAGTCGTAAATAAAACAGTAGAAGAAGTGATTTTAATCTCAACGTTTTTGAAAGTTTCCTCTATTAAAGATTAAGATCAGCTTTTTATGAGTATTTGGAAACATTAGCATCATTTAAATATTTTATAGATCATGTTTTCCTAAAGATTAAAATTGAATAAACATGAACAAAATGCAACCAGACTAATGGTCCAGTGATAATGTAAACAAGCAAGTATGCAACAAGGCAACGTGGAAGATTGTACCATAACAGAGACGAACAATAGTGATTAAGAGCAATAGCTATTAAATAATGACTTAGTCGCAACTGATTGGATTTTATTATATCCACTTGCTTCCATGAAAATCGTTGCTTATTTTTATCAATAGTTCAGTTTTCTACTGATTAACAGGTTTGGTACAATGTATCTATATAACTCGAAATTTTAAAAATAATTTTTAAATGAGTTTAAAATTGCAAGAAATCTGTTAAATATAAAAAATTGTAAAGACGATGCCTATCAATTAGACAGCTGCAAAAATAAAATTGCAAAGAAATAAAAAGTACAACGAGAAATAGCTTCAAGATGTAAAAAATGTGTCAATGAATGATTTCAAGATGTAAAAAAAAAAAAAAAATTCCAAAAGCCTCCCAGTTCTTTTTTAAGACGAATCAAAAGATTAACTTAATAAGTATAAGAATTTTTAGTTAGTAAAAATATTTTAAGTTTACGTTGGAAAGAATTTTGATACTTAATAAATTAAAGTATACGGAAGTTCAAAATTGACAGAATTTTTTTATTTTTTTCGCGTAGTCACGGGAAAAAAATTTTTTTTACGAATGACAGGTAAGATTGATGCTTCAAAATAAAAATGCAAATATCTGGTGTCGGAAACGTATACCTATACATGCATACATGCATGCATGTATGGGATAAGTTTGGTTTGTCACTTTACGGTCATTTGTGCATACTTCGAGCTAACTAGGCAGGGCCTACAGATTAACGTGGATTCCGAAACACTAAGAAATATCCTTGTCACAGACAGGATTCCAACCTGAAGCACCAAAAGCCAGAGCGCTAGGCAATTGGCCATCAGGCCTCTGTATGGGCATTAAATACATACCCATACATGCATGTGATATTTTCCGCTTATCTTTATCTCAGACATCTCAACAAATTTCGTGTCAATTTAAAAAAAATTTTTATTTGATTTGCAATATTCAGCGATATTTAATAGTAAACTGTTAAAATAAGTAACCGCCAAGATTTCGATGATGAAGTGAGGAGGCGAACAGTGGAGAAGTGAGAGCTGGAAGCATGGCAGTCTCAAATGCAGATTACTAAAGAAATAAATGTGGCCTCGAGAAGAACCAATTTAAAGATACTGAATCCGAAAAAAAGATATCTGTTTTCAAGAAGACCTGCTGTTTGATACCCGTTCTCTCCTGCTCACAGGAGTGCCCATTTAACATTTTACAGAGAATAGACTTTGGACTCATCGGTGAGGGACCGTTGTATTCACTGATGAGTTCCAGTTCAACCTAATCACTTATTTTTTTTGTGTATGTTAATCTGGTGAGAACCAAGGACCCACTATCTGTCCTCCAACCTTAGAAAAAGATACCACAATGGCAGTGGGTGTTTGAAGGTTCCGATAGGCATCATGTTGAATGAACCCCCAGATTTCCATGTATTTGGCAGACGCTTTGTATGGCTGTGAAGTATAGGGATGAAATCTTGGATTTCTATGTTCGCCTTTTCAGGGATGCAATCGTTTCTAATTTCATTTTAATGTACGACAACGCGCGTTTACATAAGGCTCATCTGGTATAGTAATTCTGGGAAAGTATGATTGGCCAACAAGATCTCTAGATCTAAACCTAGCATGCCTAAACATGGGCATGAGACATTCTTGGGGTAATTGGAATTCGTCTTCCATCTTCAAGAACAATCGAGTGCCTGAAAAAAAGTGTTGCTGGAGAAGTAGGACCAAATTTCCCAGGGAGTGCCTGATTTCCAGTATAAATTTATATTGTGAGAGGTGTGTAATTATAAAAGGGGACCATACCGCCTATTAATCCATTTTTTTTTTTTTTTGTCCGATATGGTAAGCTCTGCTTCAGAACTTCTGACGTAGAGAAGTTTTACGTAGGATCATGCATATGAAACATAACTGTTGTGTAGTTATTTTTTTATATTATATCAATATAGTTCTGGAATTAACTGAACAAAAATTTAAATTATGCTAATTTTGAACACCAATGTTGCTTTATAAATCTTTCAAGTAAAAATGAAAGTAATAAGATTTTCTTCGGACATCGTTGGTTCTGAAATGGGAGCATGGACTTGTAATAACAAATCACATGATATATTTTGAACCAAGTCATCGCAAATAAATTAATGAAAAACACATGTAAAGCCTAATACCACGTCGGCAGACTCGTGGCTCAGTGATAAGATAAGCATCCAGCGTGTAGATTTGGTTTGGTTTTGTCGCTATACGATCATTTTGTGCACACTTTATGCTACATAGACCGGGACCTACAGTTTAACGTGGATTCTGAACCACTAACAAACATCTATGCCATTGCCAGGATACCAGCGTGTAGAAGAGCTCATTAACTGTCGGTGAATTGTTTGTTGGAAAATGGAATTTAATGTCCACCTATGTACAGCAAATAACTTTTCCGGCAACTTTGGTGGCATTTGCAGCTAAAACTAATGAACGAAATGAAACCAAATTTCGGTAGATATAGGGAGATGAATTTTGTAAAAATAAATAAATCAAAAATGACATCAAAAGTTGCCGATAGAAGAGATTTTGGAGCTGCTGTCATGTATGTACTATGAAATTTGCTCTATTTAGGTACATGAGAAAGTTATCAGCCAAGGTTTCCAAAGGGTTGGCCCGCCTCGTTGCCCGGATATCACCCCATGTGACTTTTAGATGAGGGGGTACTTTAAATCCGTTGTGTGTGCTGGTGGCCTTGAAACATAAGATGGGCTGTTACAAACAGGCAAAGTGATAGTTTGCTCTCATCAGCGGAGGATGCAATACACCGGATAAAATATATTGTACACAAGAAAGGTTAGAAGAATGAAAATGATGCACATGATCCAGGGAACACTAATATTAATTAATTAAAATTATTTTCCGTGATATTGTATGAACATTTTTTTTTTCTTATTCGAATAAATGAAAATGAATGAAATTGTGCATAATCCTTTTCCATGCATTCATTGTAATTATTGACCCGTTCTCGGTTCCGACAGAGTTAAAATCGCTCCTATCGGCGACTTTTGATACTAATTTTCTTCTTTTTTTTTCCGGAATTCATCTCTCCATGCTTTCTGCAGCGTGTTTATAAATTTGGTTTCATTGTGTTAAATAGCTTTAGCTTCAAATGCCACCAAACAAGGAGTTATATATATGGTTCATCTGACAGATAAAATATTATCGATTTGACATTTATTTCATTAATATTCGAAAAATTTTTAGAATAATTAATTGAATTACCACAGCAACGCCAGATATGTAGCAGATTCAGCGTTATACAAATTACAACACGGAAGATCTTCACAGTTTAAAACAAATATACAAGTGTGGCATCTGAAGGGTTGGCATCCTTCTGAATGATGCTGCTCACTTCCGCCATAAGCACGGAACAACTCGATTGTTGGTACTGTTTATTTTAGTTATTGCTATTTTTTATAAAGAAAAAGAGAACACTGAAGACACATAATAATCAATTAAAAATTTTGATGCATAGAGGTTTTATCTATCATGAATTTCAAGTTAATAAATATTACTCTTTTAAACGAAATAAATATTCTAGAGACAACCCTTACCATTTGGGAGCAATTACATTCTTATCCACGTGCAACTAATTGAAATTTTTTATGAGCAAGAACTTTTTTATGAGTTTCGGATACATGCTGGTAATGAATTCTAGTTTTAAAACAAAAAAGAACTCAAGACCCTGGTTCTTTTTGTAACAACATGCCGAAGAAGAATGCTTTTATTATGCAAGCTTATGTAATTATAATATCGATTAAGAATAAATATTTACAAAGAACTAATTTCTAATCAGCTATTATTTCTTGTTACACTACATTTCGTGAAGTTTGTTCACAAAATCAATCAATTAAAGTGGGTTCCAACGGAATACTTAAAATCACGAGACAACAAAAGCCACTCTGCTAACTTTAAAAATGCTCCTAGCGATTTAAAAGTTGCACAAATTTCACAGAACTTAGAAGTGTCAAGATATTTAATACCTATTTTATAATTATTATCTAAATAGTAAAAAATGTATTAATATCTATTAAACATGCATTTAAAAATTTCTGAAAAGCAATCTTGTGTGCACTTTTAAATATTGTAACAGAATGCATACTTGAATAGTATTTCTTTCAATGAAAATGCTCTCCAATGCAAGGGTGGCCAACCCAAATGATCTTGCAGGCCATTTTGGAAATGCATCATAACTCCGCGGGCCGCATTTAAAATTATATTTTCCCACATTAGATTTAAACCCACTAAAGACATTTTTTTGAGTGAAAAATTGAAACATAATGAGTTATTGTGTTTACTATTATTCTTTGATGTAAACATAGATAATATAATAATGATACTAAACTCACAACTGCGCGTATCTAGGGATGGTCACTTGAAGTGAAACATAGAACGTGATATATTAGATATTCCAAGATTCGCGCGCATCATGAGTTATCAGAATATAATTTAATTATTCTGCGAACTCATAAATAAAACAAGCAATATCTGTCATATATTCGCAAGAATATTATTTTAAAATCAAAGTTAATTTTTTAATATATGGATGCTCAAATAATGTATTTTTTTATTACATTGGTTTTCACTACTTTGGCCATTAGAAAATAAATATATTTTATAAAAGTGTGATAAATCTCACGGGCCTGAAAAATGTTCAGGGCGAGCCGCGGGTTCGCCACCCCTGCTCCAATGTAAAACTCGTGTGATTTTCTTCATTATATGTGTTAGTTTTCGATTTTTTTTTTTAATTTGGATCAGAAGATAGTTATTTCATGAAAAAGGTTTCAAATCTAAATATATATATATAAAAAAAACTTTAATTAAATACTATTTTAACATAACTTTTTAGTACACATATCCCCCTTAAAAAGTTAAGTGACGAACGCTACACTTTGCTCAGATATAATTGCCGCAAAACAACCCATTCTACGACGTACATTTTTAATATATCCTAAACATACTGCCAGAAAAGAAAACGCATCAATGAAATAAATAAGTTTTCATTTAACATAAAGCCACGTGTATTTCAGGTCACTCCACTCTCGCGTTTGTTTAGTTCAATATCTGTTGCCTTGAACTTGGAGAAAGGAGGAAAAAAAAAATATTACGAATGAAAAGTTCCGGGTTTTCCTTTGATCGAAAGATGTTTAATAAGCCTTTCATTTCTATGATGCATTTTTAATTACGTGATTTTCACGCCTCAATTCATTCTACTATTGATCACCTGTCCCTGTTAGCTGCAGTATCTGTTGACATGCAACTATTTTTTATACCTAGTGGTAAAAATAAAAAGAATGGGTGTTAAAAAAAAAGGAAGACTAAACTTTACTTATGAATTTTCAAAAGCATTTTTTTTCTTTTTCCCTTTATAGAAAATAACTGGCAACAGGCGTACCGATTACGGAGTACCAAGCGGATAGATCCCTTAACCTCATATATATATTTATTTACAATTTTAATTGGCTGCTTAATGTTAGTATAAGATACAAGATAAAATTTCAAAAATTTAATATATGGTAAATTTATTTTATTTTTTTTTTTAAGTTTAAAGTTAAAATCCGGTACAATTAGGGACCAGTTATCGATGCCATCAAACTATTAAAGAATGATACAAATATTGTGATAAGCTGAACTGTAGAAAATAACGTAACCAGTTTTACAAAGCTAGCTTAGTACAAATGGTAAAGGCAATTTTATAATGATTTAAAAGGCACAAGTTTTTCCAAAACTGTTCTTGTAAAAAGCGCTTGTCTGCATACTAACTCCGCATATAATTGTGTATTATAAATGTTTACAAAGTATAATAATATAACTGGACTTTTATCTTTTCCACACAACTTTAAGTGATTTCATATTTTACAGTTTAACTTTATTCTTCTTTAGTATTAAGTAAACAGGTCAAAACAGTGAGAAGACGAAGCCCATTAAAAATGAAATTCACGAATTCATAAAAAGTAACCAAGAATTGATTTTTGACAACCGAAAGAAAAAAAAAAAAAAAACATGCTTTTTTTCCCCACTTGCATAATTCGATTTTTTCCCTCCAAATATTAAACTATAAAAATTAACTTGTTTTAAAAGAAATGGGAAAAATTAATCTTCTGACACTCAGAACGATTAAAAGAGCTTGACACGTGGTAACGCATTAGGCCCAGGTTCAATCCACTGGTGGCATTGTTGTAGACACCGCTTCAAAAGAGGAGACTCAATGGCGTCCGCGACATTCCACATCTTATACCATTAGCCAGGTTGCTTGGTGGAACCCCCTCCCTACAAGATACGCAAATGCGGAGCAGTTCCCCTAAATGCCCCCCTTCGTCCTTCAGGGAGTAGCGGTCAATAGATCTATAGATGCTATCACAACAGAAACTCCCCTTTTATCTCCCATGATACCCATCCCATGCTGCAAAAGATTTTTTCCCAATTTTGGTAATAAATTCATACTTTAAGATGTTTGATAAAAACATTTGCTCAGGGGTGACTGTGGCACTAAAATTTTTGAAACTAAACATCGATTTTCTAAAACTGTACATAAAACAAATTAGTACCCTGCCTCTCCAGCAACATAAAAATGCTGAAGTATATATTTTAATCCCATCTTTTATTGAATCATTGTTTTAATAATGCTGCTAAGATTAAAGGATAAATGTTATTTAAAAAGCTAATAACTTGGAAGGAAAATTAGAAGAAACAGTAAGAAAAGAAACACCAAATTAAAAAGAATAAATTTATTGACACTTGAATATTAAAAAATAAGTTCTATACAAATACAAAGCAAAACCTCATTTTTCATCTTAATATACTTGTAAATCTTGTTCTGAAAATAAAGATAATGATGATAAAAGCTCCAATGTATAAGCCCTGGAGATACTATGTTGCTTATTAGAAAAACATAGTTTCCCGAGAGCTTGAACACTGAACCTCATTTAAGATTCGAAAACATCCTATAAAGAAAAAAAAAAATTATGATTAGTAACTACAAAATTACATTTAAAAATATATTTATTGAAGAAACATAATTATTATAAATACTTTTACTACTGAACCCATATGAAAAGGAAACCCCCTTCAGTTATCTCAAAAAGATTCTTTGATTTAATTTACCAATTTTACCTATTAGTAAAGCACATAAATTGTCTTCTTGTTCTAGGTAAATCTTTCAATTTTAAAATTGTCGAATCAATAATATACACAATACATAAGCTCTCTTTAACTAAATTAGGACAATTTTTATTTCCTATTAATACAATAGATCAATATATTATATGCCTTTAAGGCACTTTTGATGCATTCTATATGCATGTTTTTTTAAAGGAGAAAGTGCTATGAGCTACTCTTTCTTTTATCTCCCCTACATGCACAATATAAAGATAGGCAACTGTATTGAGATATTTTTAATGCCACATGTATTTATATTACTAAATAATAAAATGTAAAACTTAATTATTCTAAACTATGCTTCAGAACAAACAATGAAAATTCTGTTAGAACTAGTACAACAGAATTTTATAGCACTATAGTTATTTTAACTTGAAAATCAAAACTAATATTTTAATCCTCCAAGACTCAATTTAAAAATATTTCTTATATTAAAAGTAAAAACTCACTAATTTTTTTTTTTTTTTTTTTTTTTTTATTTCAGTCTTCTTTGTCAGCCTACTGGTATTTCTAGTCACTACAAAACAGCTTGCATTCATCTATTTTCGCTTGGTTTCCCTTGGGATCATCATCTATGCATATGATTTGAATGCAAAATTTATAAGATCAAATACTACTAGAATAAAAGATGGACAAGTTATAATATTGATGGAAACAATAGATCATTTCAAGTTATTCGGATTATCAATTATATTTTTCAGTTATTAACACATGGAATATAATTCCTCATGTTGCTACAGTGACACTGTTTTTTGTACCAATACTAACTTGTGCAATACCATTACCAATAGAACTGATAAAAATTTCACCAATGTTATTTGCTTTTACATGCACTCTATTACTAGGTTACAGTATTTATTTTAATGGATGGGACATGTGTGAATTAGTTTATGATTGTATGTTATGGTGCAGGAATACGATGGAAGATTATGGCTTTTTAGAAATGATTGAGATTCACTGTTTTAATCTGCATATACCTCAAGTTTTTAGAGCTTATTGGATAATAAGAGTATTAAAATATATTATTTCCTATAATAGCAATTTAGAATATCTAACATTATATAATGTAACCAGAGGAATTATGACAGATTCGTGTGAAAATATAATAGCATTAACAGGATTATCATGCATAATTTCTACAATAAGCCAGGTAATTGGGAACTGCATACAGACTATTCTTGAAACTAATGGTTCTAAAAGAGATATAGGGCCAATATGTGGATGTCTTTTCTTTCTATTTACTCTTCAAACGGGAATACAAGATTCCAATCCAGAGACAAAATATACACTTATCTATCGAAATTTTATACTTAATCTTACAGCACTATTGCATTTTTTACAATATATTGCAAAGCCAACCCTGCATTCTCTTGGAGCATCAAATAATCCATCAACTGAAAAACATCTCAAGACATTAGCAATGATCTCACTTCCTATTATAATACCAATTGTGATTCTTTATCACGAGTGGAATACTGATAATGATAATATTTGGTTAACAGCTGTAACATGCTATATGGCAGAAATTCTTGTAAAAACTACAGTTACTATTTTAATTTATTCACTTCTTATAATTGATACACATAAAAACTGCTTGTGGGAAAGTCTTGATGATTACATATTTTATCTAAAATTTGGTTCAAGAATTGCTGAATTTTTAATAGGAATTAATTTACTTCTTAACAGTTTATGGATATTTATTTTTAAAAGGCAACCATGGTAAGAGCACTTATGACATCCTTACATGCATACTTTAACATTTGGATTCCAGGTTCAGATGGCTGGCAGTCTTTCCAAATGCGAAATTCAGCAGTAGAAAAATCAAGTCCTTACCAATAGCTACAAAAGAGCAACTAAATTGGAAGAAAGATGTCTGTGCAATATGTTACCAATCTCAATGCAGCTCGAATTACAAGCTGCAATCACTTTTATCATGGGATTTGTCTCCGCAAATGGCTTAATGTACAAGACACTTGCCCACTCTGCCATAAAAAGCTTTTCAATAACTAGAAAATTCATTATTAAAACATATTGTTTTTCATGTAAGTTAAACATATTAAGGTACATGAAAACTGTGATATTCATTTATATTTCATAAGAAGTCATCAGGACAACTTTCAAGAAGGCAACACTTAACTTATTATAACTTGTATAATTTTTGAAATGTAATTTTATTACTGTAAATAAAATTTATTGATTTTTCTATAGATAGTTTAGACCCTTTCTTTTTTAAATACTGCTTATATTCTTAAATCTAGTTGATTAAGATTAATATATGGTTCAAGTTAAAAATATAAAAAATTAACATAACACTTCAAATTTCTCAAGGCAAAATAAAATTACACAAAACATTTGAAAAATATATATATATATATATTATTCATATTTTATCAAATTTTTTTAAATTACAAAAATTTTCTTTAATAACATACCCAAAGAAAAAAATTTCTATCACAACTGCATTATAACCAGCAATAAAATTTGACTGATTTATGCAAAAAAATCTTTATTCACTACTAAACAACTCGAAAGCAGATTTAAATTAAAATTTTTCATTAGCATTGCAATGCCAAAAACTTCACCTTCTTTTAATATAACTAATGAAAAGTACTGCATTTGATGGTTGCTTAGTAAGATCTCAATGATTAAGCTCAGGGAAAAAAATGCTGTACAAATAAACAACATAATTTCATGAGCTTTGTCATTGAATCCTATTTCATTCCAAAACACTAAGTCAATGCCTGTCCAAAAATAAACCTTAATATATAAAGTTCTTGCATAAAAACTGGAGATCTATCACTTTAAGAAAATTTTTTATCTTCAGATATTTATTATGAAATTTCTGATATGACATTTAGGTACACTAAAATATATATCCTTACCTCTTTATCAACAATTGAAGACGCATTAGAGACATCAATGTATAAGCTCTCAAGATAAAATGTTTAGTTTAACTATCAACATAGTTTCTCAAGAGCTTTAACATTCGATCCTCAATTTAGCTTTAACATTCGATCCTCAATTCAGCTTTAACATTGATTATTCACAGCTTCAATAAAAACAGGACAATCTATAACTTTTACAAGTAATCTTCTGTAATCAAAACTTTGCTTTTCCTAGATTGCATACAACTGAAATACATTTTACAGAATATACTTTATGTTAAAACTACAATTAACTTTGAAATAGAAACTTGTGTTTAAATGTTACATTAATTATTATTTGATTAACTAAATTTATATTTATTAGGATCAACTATACCAACTTTAAGTTTTAATGAAAAATCGGAAAGAAAAATTTATATAAAATATATTTAGATAATCTACAACATAAACATGCATTATTAAAAATTACAAAATGAAAAATAAATACTTACATAATTAGACCAATTTAATAAGCTTGATGGATCTTAGCTAATTTTACTTAATATTATTTAATTTTTTTTTTTTAAAGTTTTAAATAATTCCTGGAAAATGTTTTGTACAAAAAAAATAAAACTGCAGAAAATCAATTAATACTCAACTTGGTTTAACATGAAAAATACTTGTTTCTCATTCAATTTGAGAAAATAGTCATTCCAATTCTAAATAATGCGAAAATAAGTCGAAACTCGGAAAATTAAATACAAAGTGAGCTGCATGCCTTCCGAACTTGTTGCAATTAATAATGAAATAATAAAAGGCGAGATCTTTTCAATAAAGTTCATTATTTTATTATTGGTGAAAACTTCTCTGCAATTTATAACGAAGCTATAGAAGAAATGGAACAAAAAAGTTAACTTAGAACTATCTTGACCCCTAATAACCTCAACTTCTTAAAGGCGGGAAAATTGAATTTCTCTCTCCACGATAATCGATGCTCTCAATTGAAAAGGCATTATATGGATACCGTGCAACAAGTTGTAATTCCAGAAAAATTAGAAAAAAATAATTGTTTAGTTGATATTGTAAGATAGCAAAGCAAAAGAGATAGTTTCTCCACTCATGACTCAACAAGATTTAAACAAGGAGAAAAATGGTTTGAGAAAATTAAATAAAATTCTATCAATTCTACATAAATAACATCAAAATGCATAAATATACATCAATAAAATTTTTCGTGTGCTTTAAATTTCATTGCAAAAGATCGATTGTAACAGTTTCAGCATCCTTTATCATAAATTTTTGGAGACAAAGAAATTTTGTTCTTTTAAAAGGTTCGAAGATCGGTTTATTAAAAACAATTTATCATTTCGAAACCTCTTAAAATAAATTTAAATAGAATAAAATAAAGAATTTATTAAAAATAGCGCAGAATACTGAACTGCGTTTAATCGAGATGTCCTGATGAAAACAATCAATACTAGAAACAATACTCCTGGAACAACAACACAAAAAAAAAGAGAAAAAAAAATATATTTACTGAAATAAAACAAAAATTAAAAGATACCACTGAATCCACTTAAAAGATCAAATGAGAGATCCATAGGTTCCTAATCCTAAATGATGAGGAATAGAGAAGCAAGAGATCCAAGGTAAAATAAAAATGGACGACGCTAGGATGAAGATGCCGCATACCCTAATACGCAGGATCTAACAAAGAAGTTCCGCCATAAGGACAACTTACAGTTATAACTTTTTAATTTAACTGAATTTATATTGTGCAAATCTTAAACTAGATATTACATACACGCGGAGTCAGCTTCCTATAGATATCAATGGAGAAATATGTTCATCCATCCTATTACAACCAGTTTCAATAAATATCTCATCAGATTGACCGGGAAGACAGAGTGAGGCTACTTCCTCCCGCAACGGATATACGTCAAATCTAATCCACACCCACGAAGAATACGATAACGATTAAATAAGCTACGGGGCGGCTCTTCTTCTGAATGGACTCGAAAGGCTAAGTCAGAGAAAAAAGTTCAACGTTAAAAAAAAAAATAATAAGGGAAGGCATTAAATACATTGAAATAAGTGTTTTTTAAAATATTTAAAACCTACCACTTGAAAATCTTTATACACGTGTTTAAAAATTTTATTCATGTTTCGACTATTTTATGTAATAACCTTGCTTCACATTTTTTCACATGATTCGGATGAATCGCAATTAAAAATAGCAAAGTGAATACTGAACAGAACATTTTGTTTTTGAATAAAACCTAAAAATTTAGACGCTGATAAGTGAGTTACGTGTCTTAGGGTCGTTTCTTAGAATTGATATAAGCTCTAGTGCGAGAAAAAAAGAATTTAAACGAGTCTTCGCAACATCAGGTAAGTGGAAAATAGGCAAAAATACTTTTTCATGTGTACGTTATAAATATTTTTAATTAAATAAGCAACGATATTTAATGTTATATTTTTCTTTTTTGCAGTGTATATGAATATAAATATGTACTTACTCAGCTTTCCCAAAAGTATGTCATTAAAATGATTTTTTACGTTCTTTTATCATAAATTAATTGAATTAGATAAAACGAAACATAATACAGATAATTGCTGTTATATTATTTATGAAAAAGCCTCTTACCGAACACGGTTGATTGTGAGGAAAGTTAGAGTATTATTATTGCAATATTATTCAGAATACTTCCTTTGCCTTGATATTTTTAAATGAAATTAAAACACATTAATTTACACATTAATTTACACATTAATTTATCTTGTTTTTAAAATTCTAAAAACTTTAAAACTCAAATGTATATTAATATATTTTTTTTCAGAAGAAATAAAAGAATTAAAATAAAGAATGACAAGTACCCAAGACAGCAACTGAAATCTCTACTCTTCAAAATGAATCCAGGTTTACATTGATAGTGTATTTGGTTCTCTTAAAAGTAAGCAGAATACATGAGATAAAACCCGTCGAACTTGTTAGAAAAAAAAAAAAAAAAAAGAAGACAGTTTTACGGGAGAATCATAGTTTAAACTAATCCCACTATTTTTCGCTGGAAAAATTCTGATGCTCAAAATATTAAGACAAAGTATTTAATTTATATATATATTGTAATTGATAATGTTGAGAGGTAATTAAACTTAAGTTAATTGACCAATAAGTGATCAAGCCAACAAGTGAATGAACAGATAAACCCAATACTGATCTAAAAGCAAATTTGAACAAAAATTTAGAAAGCTTTGTCTTTTTTTCTAGAAAATCTTTAAATTAATTAAAAAAGTGTTGCTCATGAACATACATTTCTTTCTACTCAGAATTCACAACTTTCTATTCATGAAAAAGGTGGGTGCCATGAGAGAATTAAATCTCAGAAAAGAAAATATTTCTTAATAACAACAAATTATTTTGTTAACTTTCCTTTATTCTTTTAAAGTGGCTTTCTTCAAAGAACATATTTATTGTAAATTATTGCAAAGTAAAGAAATACTATAAATACTGCACAGCTTATATTTCCCCTCCAAGCTCCGTATCATTTCGAATAGAACACGCACACACCCACACACATATAGACAAAACGTGACACACACACTCATAAAAATAGGTTATACCTTGCATTTTATATACTCAAATATGAACAATAATAGATATACAAATACGTACAATAACAGATATACCATTATATTGTTTAAAAAAAAATCACAAACCAGGTTTGTCAAAATACGACGAAATCTGTTGACAGAAAATGCGTTTAATGGCAAATTTTTCATCAATAAAACAAATATTGTAAATAAAACCTTGAAAAGAAAAATTTAAATATTCATAAAAAATAAATATTTGTTGGATTAAAACAAATGTATGTGATATCATCAGCACGAGGATATTGGATGACAGAAATACCTTAAAAAATCACCATTGAGTAACATTGGTATTTTAAAGATACTATGCAGCAAACAAACGATACTGAAAATTTTCTTTAAGTGGATAAATATATAAAAAAAGATTGATACGTATTCAATTAGGAAATACAATTATATGAATATTTTCAGAGTGATAAATGAAGTAGATCAGAATATAATGATGGCTACAGAACTAAATATCAACTAAAACAAGATTACTACTACTCTCACAAGATTAAGGATGAAGTACCACAAAAATATGAAAATTTCTGCTGATGGCGTTAAATAAATACCAAAAATGTGGCAAGTGCCCTGATGGAGATGCCCCTGCCCTCATCATGTCTTACATTTCCCAGTTGTTGCAGTCGCCATGCATTGTCTAGTCCAGGGGTCTCCAAACTTTCCAGCCTTAGCCATACTGTTTACTCCAGTAAGTACCAAGGGCCAAAACCGTTTTAATTTTTCTGCCATTATCTATAATTCTTCTAGACTAGTCGCCGAGTACGCGCTCTGACGAGCATACGCTTGCTAAATTCGCTGGTTCAATTGCTACAATTGTGTGTATCGATACGACCGTGACTTCCGACAAGTGGATACCCCGCGGTTTCAATCACGTTAATTTAGCTTTTCCGTTCCTGAGGGATTTTCAGGATAAAAATCATATGTCTGATTCAGGATATATACATTTCAAACATCGATATACATGCATATGCGATACTCTTTACTCCAACATAACTACTGAGGGTAAATCGGAATGGTCACTAGTTTATAATGTTAGTGGGATTCCTTTCAATTATTTGTTAGTTGCTATGCATAAGTTAAATTTTCTGCGTATAATGCTTGTCATTAAGCGTTACCTAGCAAGTCAATAAAACCGAGCTATTATCATTCTGTGGTTTTTTTTATCCAACTTATTACAGCAACAATAAGCTATTCGCGGGCCGGATTGATGACACTGGCGGGCCAGATTTGGCCCGCGGGCCGTAGTTTGCGACCCCTGGTCTAGTCCATCTCTCGGAAGAAGATTTATACCCGAGATGGCAATCAACATAGCCAATATTATTCGGGAGCACCACGATATTTGATTTTTGTACTCTTCAGGGATACGACAACAACAATAACAACCTAGTAATGAATGATATTTTTCACTTAATGCTTTTATTTTATTCCAGTAGTAAGAGTAGTAATAAAATAAAGTTTTTATTTTTTTTTTTATTTTATTTTATTTTTTTTTTTATTCTAGCAGCATTAAAGCAGATTTTAAAGAAGAGTTTTAAAGAAAAAGGATCTTAACATGAACAAAGCGTAACATGTTATTAACCCTCTTCTTGGTGACTGAAATAATTACTGTGAGAATTAACGGGCATTAGAGGTCATCAATATGAAAGAGGTTTGAATGTTTATGTTCTCCTACAGTGAAAATAGTTTCATCTTTTCAAAAACCTTAAATAATAATGTGAAATTTCAACTTCAATGATGATAATTATAGCGATATAAATACAAAAAAAAAAAGGTATAGTAATGTAAAATTATAATGTTACAAGCATTTCTTCTGAAATTCCTTCATTTAAAAATACCTTAGAATTTTATTATGGGATTTTATCGTTTGTTTTGTGGGTAATTTTCCTTATGATCAGCTTCTTTTTAATTCCTTTCGCAAGATGAAGGAGGCATAATTCCTGCTTTCACTCGTCAGGATTTCTGTGATCGAAATAATAAGAACGTCACTTATATATATATATATATATATATATATATATATATATATATATATATATATATATATATATATATATATATATATATATATATATATATATATATAATATATATATATATATATACATATATATATATATAATTACAATCATTTTGTAGAGAAAATAGACAAACAAATTTTCACAGATGGTTTTAAAGCTCATTTTTTGTATTCTTTTGGTTTATTCTACAAAATTCAACAATTAATTCAAATAATTCACAATGATTTTTTATTTATCTTTATAATTTTACTGTAGAGAAAAAAACTGTATTTCAAATAGGAAAACAATTTAGTTTTATTAACAATTCTTTATCATGGTTTGTTAAATGTAATATAATTTTAGGAATTATTACCCTATTTAGAGAACTTGGTATTTATTTAAAGCTTTTGTATTTTATATTTACACAAACAAGGAATATCTCAAGTTATACTTGACAAAAGATAAAAATATTTAGGTTAGGATGGAAAAATACATTGAACGTTTTAAGAAAGATAAATTTTCATGTGGATAGGGAAATGCTAGCGAAGTAAGATAATTTCAAAATGTAAGCACCATTGTTGAATTTGAGAAATATAAGAAAAACTATATTGCAGCTGGATGTTGAGTTTAAAAAAAAAAAAAAAAAAATACTCAATGAGTGTAATCACAGTAAGATGGATGACTAAAAAGCTGTATAGCAGACCAAAAACAGGATGTATCTCTCTGTGGAAAACACAAATTTTAAGGTTAAAATACACTAGTTCACAAGGAAGTTTGTACAAAAAATATATTTCCTGATAAATCAAATTTTCATGTGAACTTTGTATTTATTTTATTTCCTGATAAGGATGCTTCAAAATGTATATAATTTTTTAATAATAAACTAACCTCTTAAAAAAAGGGATAATTTTTGTATAATTTTTAAGAGTTTAGTACAATTGGTCGTAAATGTGGAAAAGGAATCAAAACGAGTTATTGCTACATGGTAGCTGATTGTGTAGAAGAAGTAAAGGTGAAATGATTACTCAGTGGCATATAGAGTTATTAGGATTATGAATTTGTAAAAAAAAAATCGGTGACAAAAACATGGTTTACCTTAAATCATAATGCATAATTCAACACTATAATGCATAATTTTTTGTACAGCGAATTTTATTTTATAATAATGTTATTGCTTTTATTTTATAATAGATTTATTGCTTCTAATAAGTCTCTTATCCACCGTCTTTTTTATTTATATTTTACTTATCTATTTATTTATTTACTTTTATTATTATTATTATTATTATTTAGTATAGACATATAGGTGAGGGAATGCATCTATCTCATTTGACGCTTTTTTATTAAGGTAAATATAATTTAAAAATCATTATAAAAGAGGAACAAATTAACAAACAACGGCTGATTTCCCATTGAAGAACTACAGATATTTTCTAGAAACTCGGTGACCTTAAGGTAAAAGAGAGAGAGAGAAATAAATAAAAAAATTTTAAATCGTTTAATAAGGACACAGAAATTAGGGGAAATAAAAGTACGAAAATTTGCTTCAATGCTTTATTCAATTTTTTTACAGCTGTCCATCAAAATTATCTTAGACTAGGAAGAAAGAGGGAAAATATGCATTATTTGATTTAGTTTTTGCCGAGTTTATTGTTGCTTAATTATCAATTCTGATATTATATATGTTTTTAAAATTTTTCTTCAACGTAAATTTTTATACAAAATTTAAAGATTATTAAAGATTAACAGTCGACCTCAATAAAAACATAAAAATTCTTTCTAAGTAAGGAAAATATTCATGAATTTTGAAATTTTTGAAATTTTCTGAATTAGATAAATTCATTTTTTGAGACTTGTATTACATTACTACAGTTTATTATTTGTTTTTTAAAATATCAGTAAGGGGTTTCTAAATAGAAAAGATGCTCCGATATCATTAATTAAAAATAATAAATTTTTAAATTAATAAGAGGTAAACATAATATTAACCAAATTTATAAGGTTTAAGGTATTCAGCTTTATAGTTATTAAGCATAAAATTTTAGATAATTTTTCAATTTTTAAGAGATAATTAATTACTTTAAACAATTTGAAAAACTTTAATCATATTTGAAACTAAATATTTCAAAATTAATAGATATATTTTGTAGATTATATAATATACTTGCTGAAAAACTTAAAATTTCAAGGTAATCGATTATTTTTATCAACTTACACTGGATGGCGCCACATATTACATATTACCTCCGCATGGAGTATACAGATATTTTCTCGATTTTCATAACAATTTAATTTCCTTATTCTAACTCTCTGTAAAAAAATTTTTGAGAGTTCTCTACAAATTTAAATTCCCTTTGTCTCAATTTGTAATGCACATTTGTGTAGAAAATGATATTAAAAAACATTTCAACATATAACATAATTTTTAGTATTATTATTCTCCAAAATAAAGTAACTAAAAGCGTTTTGATGAAATTAGTAGTAGACTTGATGACAGTAAGATCGTGTAATATCAAAATGTGTGAAAAAAATTCCTCTTTTATGTATTTCGCCAGCAAAACGAAAACATTTCCTCTTTTGACTTTCATAAAAACTTTTAAAACAAAAATTTTCTTTAAAATTTCATCAATAATCGTAATCGTATAATAATCTTAATTTATAGGATTTTGTTTCGTTTAAAATGTCAAAATTTGTGAAAAATTACTTTTTTCTGCAAAATGACAATATTTGCTATTTTGACTTTCACAAAGACCTTTTAAAACAAAAATTTTAATAAAAAAATAATTAATAAATAAGTAAAAACACATTTTTTTTATGTTCATTTAAAAAATAATCATGTTGTAATTATTTAATTAATTACAACATGATTATTTTTTAAATGAACATAAAAAATGTGTTTTTTTACTTATTTATTAATTATTTCTTTTATTAAAATTCAATTAACTTAACTTTTAAATGAACATAAAAAAAAATGTGTTTTTTTTTACTTATTTATTAATTATTTTTTATATTAAAATTCAATTAACTTAAATTTTAAAACAAAGTATATGCTGAAACATTTAATATGCTATTCAGATAAACAGTTTTTTTTTTTTTTTTTTTTTTATACATCGGTTGGCCCTCGTTTACCAATTAAGTATATTTCGAACTCCCCGCCAACGATAGAAGGAAGGCGTTGCCTTCTGTCGATGCGAGACGTTTATGCAAGGTGTCATAATCGCCATCAAGTCTCCTTGTTTTTGAAAGCAGTGACAGCTACGGATCTGCCAATTCAACACATTCACACAAAAAAGAATGATTCCTTACTTTTGTCTAAATTTATTTAAATAAATAAATAACTACAATGCCATCATAGCCACTCATTGTTGAAAATTATTGAAAGACAGATCTATTATAAATAGTTAAAAAATTAATAACGGTGGAATCAATGTTATTGTAAATTTTTGTTACATAATAAACTAAAAGTTTTAAATATATAACATGAAATTTTTAATATATTTTTTTAGGAAGTAGGGTGGATTGAAATATATTGCATGGCAATTTAGTAGGATAGAATTATTTAAATACTAAAGGGGCTGATCGACCTAGTGGATAATGTATTTTGCTCCCGAATACTGTTCCAATAATTTTCAACGATGAGTAACAATGATTTCAATGCAGTCTTTTTTGTTATTGTTTCAAAAATTTCGACAATAGAAAGCAATTCTCATTCGAAATCCGATTGAAAGTTATACTTCCGAGTTATTGGAATTAAAATCAGACTTCTCCGTCATATAAATTTTCACACAGTATATGTCATGATATATATATATATATAAATAACAGGTTTTACAGTAATATAAAATTGTAGCGTGCTGGTTGAACAATCAGATTGTAAATGGGTGTGGTTGGGTTGAGATACTTGAGGCACAAATTTGAGAACTCACAGCTTTATTTACATGCACACACACACACACCACACATACAATTAGAGACATACAATATTTAACACATTTAAAGGCAGATAATTATAGTGGAGGGACTCCACTTTTAAGCCGAAAATCTGAAACTCAGATACGCGCAGGGTGCGCGAAATATATTTCATCTCTGGGTGAGAGACTGCAGGCAGCTAATACACAGGATTGGGCTAAATATATTTTCTCTCGGGAAGACAGACTGCAAATAAACGTACAAAGTCAATTAAGTCAAAAAGTAATACAAAGATACTCAACTTAAGATCTTCCACGTAATGGAAATTTATCTATCTTATACTTAGCAGCTATTAGCGTACTGAAGATTACCGATAATTGCTTTAATTAAATTTAAAGCTCAGAGGATTATTTTGACGTTAATTAAGATTGCAACTTGCAGCTTCACTAATGGTTTGCGAATATAATATACATTCTCACTACATTAACAATACTAGTATTATTTTTATTATAATGTGTGAAAGCTAAAACATTGAGGTTATTAGTACGGAAAAGTAATAGGTCTCATCGTTAAGTATTGCTTGTTTTACATTTACCAAAAATGTGGTATAAGAGGAAAAATTTAATAGAATTATAAGTAGTATATTTACTACTACAAAAATGCCATGACTTTTTTTTTGTCCTTATAAAAGATATAAAAGCCAAAAAATAAAAGTCTTGAAACTCATGAAGATAAAAACCTCAAATCCAAAAGATATTGGTCGTTAAAAAGATTGGTGAATGAAAAATATTTTTCAGATTTTGTCATTTCTAGTTTTAGGAATTAAACACAAAAATGTGGAATGAATCATATATATATATATATATATATATATATATGTAAAAATATATATATAAATATATATATGTCTCAAATAGAAGAGCACGCCGTAACATTTTAGAAAATACGGGCTATTTTGATTTTGTTAAAATATTTATTTATTTGAGTGAGTGTATTTATTATAATGAATAAGTTTAAATATTATTTTATATGAACAAAAGTTTTTTCAGTTAACATTTTTATGACTAAATGATTAAATTCATTGGTTGATTTACAGATAGAATAACTTAAAAGGGATTTCCTTATCTAAAAGGTACTTTGCTACAAAAAAAAAAAATTCAATAATAATTATACTAACTAAGCATAATATCCACACACAAAATTCTGATGTTGTCAGATTATTTTATATGAAAAATAATTTATTCACTAATTTATAACTACATTGGCATCATAGACACTCATTGTTGAAAATTATTGAAAGACAACGCTACAAAAATTTAGCATATATAGTAAAAAAATTTAAGAATGGCAGAATCAATGTTGTTGTAAATTATTGTTACATAATAAACTACCAAATTTTCTAACGTCGTGTGCAATAATTTATAATAATATTGAAAAATATTATAGCATTGAACGTTTAATGAACTGATTACAAAAGTGAGAAAGGAATCATATATTTGATTTTAGATAGAAAAACGTGAAAAAATAAATGCTTTGTTCACCAAAGTGCCCTGTTTGGTGTAAGTTTATTTCTACAGGGGACAAATCGATTGCACCCCCCCTAATCTGTCAAACATGTCCATAAAGCTCAACAATTGATTAAGTATTCAAATTTTGTAATCTTAATTTTAGATTAAGATACTTTTGGCAAGTATTGCTATCGCTGCAGTGACACAGTAGAAATTTCGTTTGAAGATTAAAATTCCAATCCTATCAAACAAGATTCCAATCTTTGCCTTAAACGTCTGTAGCTGCATTGATCGTATTGATGATTGTATATTTTAAAGAGAAAATGTTGTCTTGAAATTTATGACTCATTTTACAAAATATTAGCACTAAATATTTATTACTATATATTTCGTGTTAGCTTAGCATTCGATTTTATTGCTCGATTTGGTTTGGTTTGTTGCTCTACGGTTATTTTGTGCAATTAGACTGGGTCTTAGTTTAACGTGGATTCCGAACCACTAACAGACATCCATGCCACTACAAAGATTCGAACCTGAAGCCTATAAGGACATAGCCTAGAGCTGAGTTGCCCCTTTACAGTTTGGAAATGATGTGGGTGAGAAGTTTCATTGGGCTCTGTGACGCTCTACGGTCATAGGAGACCGGGACTTACGGCTTAAAGTGGATTCGAACCACTACAAACATCCATGGCACCGTCAGGATTCGAACCCGAAATCTGTGGCACTGAACGCCAGAGAGAGCCCCCGCCCTCTATTGCTTGAAGTATATTTTTTATGTACATTATTAATCAGGAAAAAATATGTTTCTTTGTAGTATGCAACAGAACAAGTGGCCTGATGGCCAATTGGCTAGCGCTCTGGTCTTTGGTCCTTCAGGTTCGAATCCTGACTGTGGCATTGATGTTTGTTAGTGTGTTCAGAATCCAGGTCTAATTAGCCTAAAGTGTGCAAAAATGATCCTAGAGCACCGAACCCAAACCAAGCAACAGAACAGTCAATTGCTGCTTAATTCTTTATACTGAAAGTTGACTAGATGAATGGCAAACTAACGATTTTCTGTTAAACCCAGCCAAGTTCCAACAAATTGTTAGAAATTTGAATGTTCTGTAAGTTGCATATTCACTATTCTTTAATATTATATAGACATACATTCAATACGTTAACAATTTCTATTCCAGGTGTGGACAACGTAAATGCAAAACTAATAGTTCTTCCAATTTGTGAATTGGTTTAACCAAACCACGCTTTTTATTCTATCCTTAAATTGTATAGATAAATATTTATAAATTTCACAGAGATAACAATTTAAAAACGGGATCTGTAAATATACGTATTTAATTATAACTTTTGTTAACTTAAAATAAAGGTAAGCGTTTATAATTGCAGTTGCAAGAAATATAGTAAACAATAAAAGATGGATAAGGGAATAAATAAAAGAAACATGATGAAATCTGATCTCAAACTTGTATTAAAAATAATCATAATTGGCTGTTGAGCAAATGAAGATTATAAACTTTGAAATTAAATCAACTTTCCAATACAAATGTAGCACTTCGGCAAGCAAGCAGATGTGAGACTTTTTTAACTTACTATTTTGGAAACAAGGTCAGCATTTGAGCATACACTGCATTCAGAGAAATTTCCACACTACTCTAACACGTGGAGTTTTAACCGTTATAAATTTAGGATGAATATTTGTTGCGCGTTGACTTCGAGAAATTCTACTCAATTCCTCAAGACTAAAATATTAAACTAGTATACCCTGAACTGAAAATGTGCGTGTAAAAAAAAACCCCATTTATGTAATTAGAGCATTTTTTTTTTAGAAATATTATAGTATAAGTCAATAACATATGTATTATATAAAGCTAACAATGTTTTTTTTAATTTAAAATGAAAAAGAATTCTAAGCTTCAAGCATGTATAAATTATCATAGAAATAATCAGAATAAAAACTAACTTTTTGTAGTTATTTTGTTTCGTTATATAAGCTGTTATGCAAGGTGAAAATTGGACTCTATAAGTGAACTTTCTAAGCTTTGCTTTACTTACTTGTGTATTTTTGCAATGTAGTTTGTTATTTTTATGCTTCTGCTTTGGTGCTCTGATTTTGTTAGGGTTCTTTTTCTTTATTTTTATTTTATTTTCTTTTATTTTCCTCTTGTTTTTTGATTCTGCTATTGTAGTGGTCTTTTTTAACTTTATTGATTTAAACTGTAAGGACTTTAAATTGGTAATGGGCATTGACCGACTGCCATTGTATATTTGGAGGTTTGGTCGCTGCGCGATCAAGGCACTCCGTTCACGTGCTCCGATTCACCTCATGATATTATAACTGCATTATTTATGAAGTTTTTCTTGATTTCTAATTGATTTTCTTGGTATATTTATCTGTAATGTATATTTGTACATATTTTTTTTTTTTTCGCATAATATATCTGTACAACTTGTATATTTGTGTAATATATATAATAGTTTATTTTTCTTTTTTGATCTGCTTCTCCATTTTTTGTCCTTTTTATCAATTTATGTGCATTTGTGTTTAATGGTATTTAGTTTCGTTGTTGCAGCTAATCTGCACTCTGGATTTTGAATCATTTTTTTTCTTTTTTCTATTTTTTTGTACAGATTGATTATGATTGTAGCAAATCCACTGTCTATCCATTTTTTCCCCTTGGGTTCTTTTCATTATCTACTGTGTTTGCCTATATGCGCACACACGCACACGCACTCAATATTACCATCTTGTATTCTAACAATATTTCGTGATATCAAACACTTTTAAGGCTTTTTCTAACCCAGTATGTCAGTGATTCAATACCTGTGGGGCGTGCCCCTAGGGGACGATAACATTAAATGGATAGTGAGGGCATATCAGAAAGAAAATCTAATAAATAAAATTAATTAATTTACTGAAAGGAAAGCAAAATAAAATACATTCTGATATAATAAAAAATAAAATACACATGGATATAATTCACTTATAAACCGGATTGTATCAGTACTGCACAATGTATTTAATTATTAACTTATCAATACTAAATTAAAAACAACTTTAATAATTATTAGTGATTCACTTGGGCCTGTCTTGCACAGCGTAGAGTTTCGAAAGAAAGTTTAATATTAGAAATAAGACACTCTGCGTTTCTTTATATAGCTAAGATCTATATTTTGTCTTCTAAGTAGCCACAGCAGAAAATCCCATTTCGAAATGTAGGATGTTAAAATGGTAATAGTATAAGAAATGCTCTTGTTATTAGGCAGAGAGCTCGTTATCCACCTTGTTCAAAATTCAAAGAGTAATTTGTTCCTAAATTGTCTATTGATTTCGACACTTCTCATGAAGTCTATGAATATTTTTTTCTTCTGTAGTTGAGAGATCTTCATGAGTGAGTATTCTGAAAAGAATCCTAAACCACTTGTAACTTACTATCAAGTTGTCATTAGCAATAAAATACTTTATAAATTTTTTGCCAGCATGGCTAAATGATTTTTAATGGTTACAAAAACCACTTCCACATGTTGTTCTTCAGCTTTTTAAGTTTTAACACATTCATCAACATCTGCAAACACTTCTATGAGTCTTTCTTTCCTTTAAAAAATTTTTTTTTTTATTTGCTTTAAATTTCTATTCCACAATTCTAATTTTCTACTAAAAAGCATTAACTTTATCACTGTACCCAACATATGTGCATTTGCTCCAATGCAGTTGAAGGTTCAAGTTATTTAATTTCTCTAATATGTCGTTCAAGTAGCTCAATTTCATCACAAATAAACCATCTCGGTTTCCGGTCAGTTTTCCTCTTCTAGTAAAAGCGATATTAGGGAAGTCTAGAGATTTCATTTTTTAATTCGTAAACATGTTGCAAAAATGTCCCACGTGATAACCATGTTGGCTTGCAATAAAATAGTAGCCTTGAATGTACTGTACCCACGTTTTCACAAAATGCAGAAAAGATTCTTGAGTTTATTGATCTCGTATTTATATATAATTTACTACTATTACAAACATTGTTAACTCAATATTCAGACCTGGACTCATTTTGCTGAAAGTCAGAGCTTTTCAGTGGATCATGAAATGTGTTCAAACACACACAAGTGCTTGTATGCTTTGGAATCTTCCAGTCACCGAATGAGCATCATTGGTGCATATTCCGACGCAATTTTTCCATTTTATGTTAACATCGTTTTTTAAAAATAATTTAGAATAACAAATAATGATAGTACTGTTGCTTTGAGTTCTGTTGGTTTGCGGAAAAGTAGTTTTTGTACTGCTGACATACTCTCACAAAAATCGAACATAGGTAATAAAATGAACATCTTTATTGATATCTGTTGTCTCATTAAAAGCTGAATTGAAAACAATTTATCACGCCACTTCCCGAAAAGCTGATGCTGTATAACTTCAGCTATATCACCAATTCGGCAGGCAACAGTGTTATTTGATAGAGGTATGGACTCTAAGTGTTTGACAAGGTATCTCAAATATTTCTATTGCAGCTGGCAAAACACGATCTTTAGCACTGCTGTGAGGCTTTTTACATCTGGCTATTTTATATGAAACTTTGTAAAAGGCAAGTAAAGCTTTTCATTCACAGCTTTTTCATTAAAAATGATTTTTGCTTTTAATATGATCTTAATATTAATTCGATGAATGAAATATTTCCAAATGTAGTTTAAGTTTATAAGGTTTCATGCTGTCTGCTACCAAAAGTTTTGAGAAAATGCCACACAAAAGGCCTTTCTTCATTTATTTCAGTACTGGTAAACACAAAATTATGTATTTTCCAGAATATTCCCTTGATTTTATTTTCGGAACCACGCTCGTCTGAGCACATACTTGTCTAATACTCGCCTACGCCCACTTAAAAATTTATCAGTGATTCGGTATAAATCTATTGCCGTGAATATTTAATACCGTGAATTGCAATTAACATGCAAATTTCAACATACACATTAACGATAGATTCGATAATGATAGTAGGATCGGCTCGACTGAGACTGGCTGGAATTGAAGGAGGTGCAACATTTATTCTCTATTGCACCGTGGTCTTATCTACCAAGGTTGTTATGCTGCATAAGTTATTAATTTCCATTTTATTTGGTGGACTCTCGATGCTCTGCCTTGCATAGTTAAAACTTAAGGGTAAACTTTTATGGCTTCGTACAAAGACTTTTGCCATGGTGGGAAAAGAGTTTGGTTAATGTTAATTGTATATCCTATTATTTATCATAATTGATCCATTGAATGCAAAACGGACACCTACCGTTATAAAATTATTATTGGTTGCTTGCTAGTTGATCAGCCTTTACTATTTTAAATGCCATTTGCTACTATTTGTATTCTTGAAGTAATATGTTTATTTTTATTGTAGGTTTACGAAAAATATAGCAATTATAAATATATGATAATTGTATTTAATTTCATAATAAAGCTAGGAGCCTAAAATATAAATAAATCAACATTTTTATTTTAAATAAGTGTTAGCAGTATTTATTTCATGTACATGTAATTTTTTATCCACTTTATCACTCCTCTGTGGGCTTTCGAACCTACTTTGATAAAAAATGTGGGAATCCTTTTAACTAATCCTTTCCTAATGAAGAATCTTTTTAACAATGTTATTGTGGTTTCTGGGTTATTTTAGAAATAAGGGTATTTGTTAACAAATGATTTGTTTCAATGTATTAGGTATCAACACCACAATACTTAATCGTACTTTTAGTGAAATTGTTTTTGTTGATTCGCAAAATTTGATTTTTGTGTTTAAAAATATCATCATGTTGAAGAAATATTTATTGAAATAATTAATTTAATAGAATAATTTATTATGAGTAACAAAGTTTACTTTTTACATAAAAATATATATATTCTAATATTTAAGAAATATTTTGGTTAAATCATTGAACTAAATAAATATTTTGTTTATGTTGATGTTAAGCTAAATATTTTAACCAGAAATTATTAATTATATATAGAAAGGAAAACAAATTTTAAGCAAAAAAAAGCAAATTGAATATATTATTTTGATCCTTTTTATTTTTATTATAAAGACAAATAGCCAAATAATCGGCATTTGTAAAAGTTACATTTACAATAATAATCAGCAATAATAACAAATATTTTTAAGAATACAATGTGTTTTGGGAAAACGTGATAAAAGATTAAGGTATTTTGCATAATTGAAAATAATTTAAGATAGGTGGTTAGGATTAGAATAAAATTAGATTGTTATGGATTAATAAGCTAAGAAAATAATTACATATATACTTCGAATAGAGGATTGAAGACTTTAAATAAACAATCAAACTATTAAAAACTATATGGATTTTAAATTTTAAAAATTCTTAAGAATTAATTAAAACCAAATTGCTAGAATAGTTCCCTTATGATGAAAAATGTTATCCATTATATAAAATTTTATTTAACTTTATTCCACGAAAACAATGTTTAATTCTTTTAATATAAAGTGCAATCTGTGTTAGCAACAACAGATTTATGTTATAATGCATAATGCTCCCCAATTTAAATAAACAGTTAAAAAGTAGTTAGTTAGTTAGTTATAAAGAAAAAAATATTGCATAACTTTGTAAAGAAGTAACGGGAGGATACTTTACGTTTCACATACATTTTACTCGTTAATTAATATTTTGTAGCTTAACATTTTAAAGTGAAACTAAAGAAATTAACAGTGGTTTTTTATTTTTCTTTTACTTAAAAAAAAACATGAAAGAAGTTATTCTGTTTCATGTTTATCTTGTATTATGATTTCCGGGCGTGCAAGTAGGGTAATGACATGTGCAAGGATTTCTATTCATAGATCGTTTTCAGGGATAGATTGTCCTTGTACTCTCATGAATCACTTAAAAAAGGTTCTTGTTTTATTATTGCTTTAATTCTCCCATCATTAATTTTTGAAAATGGTCATGAAATTGAATGAACGTATTAAATATTGTAACATGTAAAGAAAATGGATTAAAAATATGTTGCTGTTTTACTTATTAAATTTTTTGTAATAATAACTTTTTCTCTTGAATATTATACTGATAAACAGCAGACATAAATCCCTTTAAATTTTCAAATCTATAATTTCTGATTTACATCATATATTTATCAAACTGAATTATAATCTCTTATTAATCATATAACTCTAATTCCCACAATTTGTAATTATAATATTTATAGCATTTTATTATAATAATCAAAATTGTAAATCCATATATGTGTTTCTCAAAAACTGAAACGTAAGATAGAAAATCAGCAATTCATTCCTATATTCATTCTGGTTATAAAGCATATAATTATAAATAAGTCATATATAGATTTCTGCTTATTAATTTTATAATAATTCAAACGCACTTAATTATATCCTTTATATGCATATAATTATATCCTATTCAAATGCACTTAATAATATTATAAAATTTTATGCAGTTCCAAATGGAAAAACATATTGAGTTGAAGGAAAAAAGTAGATTTTATATATATCTTATATTTTTCCTGTATTCATTTTGGTTTTAAAGCATATTATAATTGTAAATAATTCCTCTATGGACTTCTTTTCATTAATTTTATAATTTTATAAACATTCAAATACACTTAATAATCATTATATTGGAATGATTATAAAATTTTATGCAGTGTCAAAATGAAAACATATTGAATTGAAGGAAAAAAGTGGATTTTGTATAACATCAGGTGGATTTTATCATATTATTACTAAAACATAATGAAAAAGAACAGAAAACCACAAAAAATTGTGGTTTGGGAAAGTTATAAATGAAGTACAAGGGGTTATGATGAAACATAGGAAATAGAAACACATTTTTCAAAACTGGTCTTGTGGTTTTAAATGTGGTTTCCGAAACGACACAAAATAAATTAAACAAAAAATGCCATATAATTCCGCTATCATTGTATTTAAAAAGGAACAGGGAGTGTTTTAGATCGTGGTACGAAAGAATCTATCACGATGCGTGTAGGGCGTTGAGTGGGGCAACAGTGGATGCAGAGGACGAAAACAAAGCACTAGATCAATCAATACCCATCCGTGAAGAGAGGTGTATTTTTAGAGCATGTTCTGCAATCCCCGGGATCGAAATCGCATGATTTCATTCCGTGTTGAAGGGGAGTAGATTCGCGTGATAAGATGCAAGCCGTGCGTCTGCTGCAGCATCATACATAATAAATTGCTTACTCTTACTCACTTGCACTAAAATGGCCAGCTTGTTTTCTTTGGCACTATAAATTACTTTTTCCATATTTAAGTGTCTGCTTAGATTTATTTGATGCACATTTTGTATTAAATTTGGTCTTGGAATACGTATTTATAATAGGGATCAACTGGTTGAAAAGGCTTTGATATTTATATTAACGAATTTCAATGAAATGCTTTTTCATAAGAAGAAATACCATTTTTAAATTATGATATTAAACATAGGAAGAATCAAGTATCTGCGAATTTGATGATCATGCACCAGTAAACTAAGTTATATTATGCATATATTAAAAATATGCATTATAACTGAAAATGCTAATATTTTACGAATTATATATATACGAATCTGAATTAAATACAAATTTTGTTTATATATTTTTATATAAGTACGAATACTATTTTTAAATTATAATATTAGACATTGGAAGAAATTGGAGGAAAAAGGAAGGGAAAATCATCTATCCCTGAATTTGATGATCATGTACCAGTAAACTAAATTATATTTTGCATTATTCAAGGCATTATTATTGAAAATGCTAATATTTTACGAATTATATATTTACGAATATATATTACGAATTTGAATTAAATACAAATTTTGTTTGTAAATTTTTGTATAAGTACGAATACTATTTTTAAATTATAATATTAGACATAGGAAGAATCAAGTATCCATGAATTTGGTGATCATGTACCAGTAAACTAAATTATATTTTGCATTATTAAGGCATATATTACAAATATGCATTATTACTGAAGATGTTAATATTTTACGAATTATATATTTACGAATACATATTAGTTTGAATTAATTACAAATTTTGTTTGTAAATTTTTATACAATAACGGGCTCAACGAATTATAGACTTATGTCGATATATACGTTAATAATAATTAATTAATGATGCACGTGGATTATATGACAACGACTTAGTGTACATTAAATTTCGTTCACTAATTAATGACCAGAATTGCATCCATTTTGCTAAAGTTCTGTAAATCTTTAAGAAAAAATAACCTAAAACAGGCAGATAAAAAAAAGTAATACGAAATCCCAAATAAATTATATATAAGATTAAAAAATCGTACAATATTAAAAAGTATATCTATCTAAGTACATACTTTTTTATTTTACAAAGACATTTTGTTTGCTAAGAAAATTATTTAAATTAATTTAAATTTATATATTACTTTATCATGGTGTTTGGGGTTTTTGAAAAGCAGAAGTTATACTTAAAAATATATACATCATTAAAATTGTTCTTAATTTTTTATAAAAATGATTTTGCTTTCTGAAAGAATTAAAATGAGAACAATTAGTTAATTAAACATATATGTGCTTTTTTCTAAAAGATCTAACAGTCGCAATTATTAATCATGTATAACAAAAATAATTCAGGTCATCAAAAAATATAAAACACCTTTTTTCGTAATTTATGATGTTTCTTATGTTTTTTGGGGCTCTCGTTCCAATTATTCAACTGCTTTTCTCTTATCACCTTTTATTTTTCTGCAAACTCCATTAATTTTTGGGGTTTTATTTCATTAAAATTCAGTGCAGTAAAGTAAAATTTATATATGAAACAAAGTATTTTGTAGCCTTTCGTGTCTAAAAGGCATTGGTAACAACGTTAAATACTGGTAAGAATCTTTGCAAATTGCTTAGATACCTGATATTTTCGTTAAAAATTTCCGATGCATACGTGCTTAAGTTAAAGAGGCTTTTTGTGAGAAAATTGTACGTACTGTCATTTTTGTGTTGAGCATGTAAAAGGCCAGTATAAAGGATTAAAGTTCTAAAATTCAAAATTAAAAAGTATTTTCATGGTTGGCCTGTGTAATTATTTAAAACGACGAGGGAAATACACTGAGTTGTACATTAAATTAAACTATAGAACACAAATAAATTAAAGTAATAGGCCCGAATTAAAAACTTCTGCATGCTGTATTTCAGATTTAAAAAAGTGCTTCAATTTATATCACAAATATAGACTTAGTGGAACCCAGAGAACAACAATCTTGGGATCAATTAACAATCTTGCTTATTTCTTTTGTTAATCAAATCTGTTTCAGGGTTTTCAGGACTAAATTTATTGAAAAAAAGAGAAAAGTCGAAGAGCAAAGCCCAAAAGTTTTGTTGCTTTTATTTCCAAAAACACTTTGAGCCACTGTAATTACTGGGCTACAAAATCTATGATTTCAGATGGTGTTTTCCCAGATGATATTGATTTCTGCTAAAGTAGACAATTTTTTTCACAATCAATGACATCTACTTTGGACCATGTTGGCGCCTTTGTTGAGGTAGAAATCGCCATCAAGTCAGTTTTATAAGACCACAGTGAGTGGGCTTTAAATGTAATATTTTGTCATTAGGTAGCCGATCAATAATAGTCATAAAAATGTTCGAATTCAAGTTTACTTACAAAGAAAGTATTTTTTCAGTCAAAACATTTATAGTTAATGGTTTGTAGTCCCATATTTCCGTCTATAAATCTTGTTTAGGGAAGAAATTTTTTAATTTCTTATGTCTATCTAGATATTATTTTATTTCTTATGTCTATCTAGATATTATTTTATTTCTTATGTCTATCTAGATATTATTTTATTTCTTCTGTACCAATAATCAATTTTGAACTTAAAAATATTTATAATGCATTGAAATTTAAGGCTGCTATTTTAAAAATTAAAATTGGTATGAGATTAATTTCTTTATACATTTATTGTACATGTTATGGTACTTCTAAAAATAAAGCCCATTAATTTGAAAATAAAATTTTACTGAAGAAAAATTAAAATTATTCAAATATTCATGCAGATTTCATCTTGTAGTTAAAATTGTTACAGAAAGTTGTAACTGTTTTTCGAAAGTAATTAAAGATATATTTTTACTGGTTTTATATATCTTCCTCTTTTGAGTTTTAATAATTATATGAATCAGAATTCTTCGAATTTTTAAAATTACACATTATGGTCCAAAGAAGTTGTTTATAAACGGAAGCCTTAATATTAATTACTAAGATTTTACTAGAAAAGCCTAAATTCTAACAGAAATTCGCCTAATGGAAAATATATTTATGGGAGAGATTAAATTAAGAAAATCATTAATTTGAAAGACTTCAAATAAGCCACAAAAGTATTCGTTCACATTAAAAGTCTTGTAATTATAATTAGTTTAAGTGTTACAAATGCAAAAAACCCTTTTTATCAAAAAAAGCATTAAAATTCTACTTTTATATGACACTTCAAAATTCAACTCTGATGCTATACATAAAAGTTAAATTTAATAAATTAAAAATGCAAGGATATTTGCAAAATCTTGCAAAGTCACACGAAAATATTCATCTCAAATTGTCACAAATCTGCAATTTTCAAGTAAAAGTTAATATTAGTAATATCATTAATTTCAAATAATTTTTACGTTTTCTATATACAAAATTGATTTTCTGGGTTTTAAAATAGTTGAGCTCGATCACCGTCTAAAACATGAGAATATGGGAAATACTGTAATACGTATTGTTGCTTTTATTATAGACTGAAGGCTAAAAATTTGAAAACGAAATTCGTCTATTTTCTGATTTCAAGTAATTACAACCGTAATTTAATAATGTATTATGGCAAAAAAAGATCTGGTGGCCGAATGAAGCTCTGGGTCTCGGTGCCACAGGGTTCGGGCTCCGGCGGTGCCATGGATATTTGTAGTGGTTCGGAATCCACTTTAAGCCGTAGGTCCCGGTCTAATATGACAGTTAGGCGTAGGGGTGACATCTCTACCCCTTAAAAGAAAATATCTCCTGTCTCGAAACCTGCCAGTAGACGGACGGCCTTTGGCCCACGATGGAGCTGTTGCACCAATGAAGAAGAAGGTTATGGCAAAAACTTATTTATTGCAGTTGCATAGAGATTTTCAAGACTAAAAATTTAGTAACATTTAAAATTTTATATTGTTAAAAATTTTCTTTTCTTTCAAAATTTATAAAAATTTAACTTTTAAAAAAACTGGTATATTATTCTCAGATTTATTTTACAGACGTGTCAGTGTCGCAGCCTCGGCATTATTTTCAGAATTTTTAATAATAACTCGAACAGTTATTTAGTTAGGCATATTATTATATACCTCATTGAAAAATCTTAAAAGAAAGATTCAGAAGAATTTTTAAACTGCATTTTGTTTCCCTATATTGCATGCACAGCAAGATGAACAAAAAAGTTAGTTTTTGTTCTTTGAACGACATTCTGAAATCTATGTTCAGCAAATTTAGATTAGAAAGGAAAATATCATCTATCAAGCCAAGTTATTATACATAAATTTTGCTTTTTAAATAGATCCAGCGGAAAATCTATTAATTGCCCTTCCATTTTTGTGTGTTACATGGCTGTAAGCACAGGTGATTAGTGCAAGAAAAAAAGCACAAAGAAATCCTTATTAAACAAATCATAAATCATTAGGCTTTCATGATTATATTGTCAAAGTTAAATAAATTAAGATTTTACCATTGTGTACTAAATGAAGGATTTAAATCGATTACACTTTAATTTGCAGCATGCGTGTACAGATGCTTGCAAAAAGATTAAAGTAAAAAATGTAATGGATCTTTTTATACATACTTCATTATACATACATACATATAAAGAGATCACAGCACCTATAAATAGTAAAAAAAATTAACTGCACCTATAAGATATATAAAGAGAATACACACACATGTAAATATATATACAGAGAGAGAGAGAGAGAATTGCAGCATCTAACAAGTTACAACACGAAACTATCAGTCTATGAATTACTTTAAAAAAATTCATTGATAATAATCTAAAAATTAACATCTTATTTATTATTCATTGCATTAATTCATTTTATTTTTACATCACAGAGGTAAAAAAAATCATGCTTTAAAATCTGCATTCTTAATCTGTAATTAATTATTTTTAAGTAGTTAGAGAATATACTTTGCAAGGAAATGATGAATATGCTTAGTTTACTTTTTATTTCTATTCGATATCCTTAGTAAAATTTTATATTTACTTGCCGTCTGATTTTCGGTTTTATTTGAATCCAGATTTTATTTATATATTTTTTTAATTTAATCATTATGTGGTAAATTTTAAGTTATGATAATTTGTTGGCGATTTTTATATTTTGATTCTAAACTAAAAATGTTGGAGAACTTTTGTTTTCTTCCTTACTAAATGAAAATGTTATTTATCAGACATAGATTCTCCGTTTTCTACGGAGATCTGCGCATGAAAATCATCATTGAAAGACATAAAAATGTGTTCATAAAAAAATGAAATTTACAGAAAGAATTCAAACAGAATCATAAGTGAATCTGCATTAAAATATAAAAATAAGTAAAGTTTACATAGCTCCTTTCAGTACAAAGTTTATTGCATAATTTCTTCAAAAAATAACTAGTTAAAATATTAATGAAGTATAAAAGTATTTTGTGTGAAACCATAATAATAAAATTTTTTTTTTCCCATTATGATGCAAAAGTGATTGCATTTCTTGACCGATAAATTTAACGGGAAAATATATTTCACAAAAGATTTTTCCAAGTAGAATGGGAAATACAAAAATAAGATTTTCCTAACAATTTATCAACTATTAAGCATATTTCCATCGAAAAGAAACAATAGTTTATTTTTGATAGATTTTGTGTGCGTCTGTGATTTAATATTCCACTGTAGTTTCGAAATGTTCAATAATCCTAATAAATTTGTATTATTTCAATAATAAATTTTTATTTAATCACATTTGTATTATTTCAATAATAAATTTTTATTCAACTGCATTTTAATCCCCATGTATAAATGCAGTTAAGGCTAAAATGGTTTAGTGTGCAATGCATTATACTTCCAAACTAAACGAACCTAATAAAAATACAAGGAATACCTAACTGAAAGATCTGTTATGCAGTCAATGGACATGATAACTCTGTAGTATGGAAAATACTTCTAATAGGAGAAGAATCTAGAAATAACTTTAATCTTTTATTTTCACAATGTCTTGGACAGAAATAAACACGTTTTAGATAGAACAAGATGTTTTGAATGAAATAAAAACAAGATGTTTACCAATGAAACAATAAAACACAATGTTTAGAATGAAATATAACAGAAAACAAGATGTTAGAATGAAACAAAAGTAGCTGAAGAGAGAAATGTTTTTTATTACTTTCCATTTTTAAAAAATTGTTTTTTGTACTTTATTTCCTATATTTTTTAATAAATAATATTTAAATAATTAATATTTAATAATAATATGTTGAAACTTAACATCACTAATTCCCAAAATTTGCAAACCACTCCAAATAGTCAGTTGGACAATAAATAGCTGGGATATAGCCTTGGATATAGTGGAGATGAAAGTATAAAGAAGATAATAGATAATTGCATTTCCTTCGTCACATTTATTATAAAGATAGTTCAGTGTGGCTTAATTTGTCCCGCATTACTGCATAAAGAGAAAAATCCACTGCCAATAGCTAATCATGGTGAAGAATAAAGCTGAGAATTAATTCATTGATGTGCATCATTTTCATTCTCATTAGAATCTTTTAAAATTTATTTATAATATTCATTTTTATCTTAACCTTCCCAGTCTTACTTTTCTGTATATAATGCACATGTAACTATAGTTCATTTAAATTAAAAAACATAATTCCATGGTGTGTTATTTATGATATCATTTACTATGTTTTTTTAGGACAAAGGCATAAAAATAACACATATGAAATTAAAAAAAAAAAAAAGCAACAGTAAAACATGTATGTTTAGTAATCATTATTTTAGATGGAAGTTAATTAATTGGATTGATTGCAAACATTATGGGCCTAATTTTATATGAAATGATCAACAACTTTGAAATGTACAGGTTGCTCAATTAATAAAGCAACAAAGTCAAATATTTATTAGTAGATATTAAGAGATACAAAAATTATAATGAAACATCAAGTTGTAACAATATATATTCAGTTAGAAAATTAAAATTGAATCATAAATAACAAAAAATTGCATGACCTAATTTATATTTGAATCTGACACAATTTATTTTTTTTTTTAAAATCGTAACAAAATCGAAGCACTTGACAAAAGGAAAATCACCATTTATTCAAAAATTATTATACACATTGTGCTAATACATTTATTTGAATTATATAGTAAATTAAAAAATCAATATGTATAATTTAAAATCTTATTTGTATTAAATATTATATAACATCAAATAAGTTGTTTTGAAGAAATTATTTTAAAAAAATAATAAATAATTTAGTTTAATATTGCACTTCAAATTACAATTAGCTAACCTTATTTAATTCAAAACAAATCACAGAATTATAAATGTAATGATTTTAAAATTTATAAACTTATATCAGAAAAATTAAGAAGTTCTTGAATATAAAAGAAGCCCTGGTATTTATCCTTTAAACAAATTACTTCGGCCATAACATCTGCTTTAAAACATTAACTAAGAATTGCTACCATATTGAAATTATAATACTGTTAATAATATAAAATAAAACACAGTAAAATTTATTATTTTGTTAAAATATCTTCAATATAAAATTACATCAGGCATCTGTACATCATGACATGGATCTTCAAAATGTCCAAATTTGGAATTCTTCTTCTTTTCCACATGGCAATGAAATAATTTTAAAGGGGATGATTTATTTAGACAAAGTAAAATATTTCAGCAGCACAATCTTGTATAAAGCTTTCACCTATAGAAGTATAAAGTAATGAATAAAAAAAAAAAATGAGTCTACAAATATATTTATGAAAAGTCATATTCGATTATTATTTACATATTTTAATTTTTAAAAAATAAAGACAGTGGCATTAAAGATATTTGACCTACTTTTTCATAGATTTTTAAAACATTTTTTATTAAAATAGGAGACTTACTACATATTATTTTTTAAATACAAAACAGACAAATATTTTGGTAAATATTTTCAAATCCTAACTGCTACAATAAAACTTTTGAAGTTCTATTTTAAACAATTTGATTATGCATATTAAAAATTAAAAATGATTCCCCCGATGATGAAACGACGAGGAATAGTTTTCCAATGCATTTTCTTTACAGATTTATGTATTGAAGATTTCTTAGAGTTTAAAATAACTGTAAAGTGATTTTAATGGAAAATATATAAAGGGTAAAATATTTAATTAGCATTTTATATAGTTTTTAAAGAAATACTAAATTAGTATTTTATATATTAATATGAATATAGTTTTTTAAGACATCATATATAGTCTTAAAAAACAGCAAAAGATACAGAAAAAATACAAACAATTTCCAAATATTTGAAAATAAAATAAACAGCATTGACAAACTCCAGTTTGTTTTTACTTTTACACATGCTTTTAAGAGCAGAAAAGGTGAAATGAAAATACCACTTTCTAGAGCAGAGCTATCTAAACTTTTTAAAGAGTAAGGACTATACTGACACCTCCACTAAGTAACAAGGACCAAGACTTAGTTAACTAATCATAGCAACATACTATAGTTTTGAATTATATGCAAATTTTATTTCAAAACTATCCAGAAATGAATAATATGAATCTTTACAACATGTGCTGAAATCTCAGCAATTATTATTTAAGAAAGTAAATGCTAATACTAGTTTCCATGTGGCTCCTTCAATAGAGAAACACAAGAAACCATTTATTGATGGGGATTAATTAAGGACTGCATGATTGCAGCAACAGAAGAAATATGCCCAGAAAAACTAATCTATTTTATAAAACATCTGTTTTTCAGAAAACAGCAAGGTTCGAAGAGTGGATTATATTGCAAAAATATATTAATTCAATTGTCTGACACAAATTGACACTTAAGAGTGGTACTCTTTTGGCCCTGGATGAGTTAACAGATGTTCTAGATACTGTTCAGATGCTACTTTTTATTTGAGGGACAGATAAAAATTATGAATTGTATGTACAGCTTCCTCGAAGTTCATAGCATTCACGGCATAACCACAAGAGAAGATATTTTTAAAAAGAGTTTAAAATGCTGTTCAAAAAAAAATCTATAATAAAAAAATTTAAGTATACCACTACTGATGGTAACAAAAACATGTATGAAAAAAATAAAGGTGTCGTTGGTTTAGTATCAAAAGGCTTAGAAAATGACAGTGGTTCAAAACCATTAATCATACATTGCCTCATACTTCAAAAAGTCTTTGAGCAGAAAGGCCTTTTGATATGTTATTGCCATTGTTAGATGGCTTAAAGTCAGTTATATCAATTGTTAGTTATGTCATATCACATGTGCTCAATCATCGTCAATTCTGCGAATTTATAGAAGAGAATGGAGAAAATGAAAAATTTAAATAACCACATCATACCATAGTATGCTGGATTAGCTGAGGAAGAGTTCTAACATGATTTTTTGAGCTTTGTGCAATAATCAAAATTCTGAATAAAAGGAATTTTTTATAGCTGAGTTACAAAACAATGAATGTTATGGAAATTATCATTTTAAACAGATTTACTAAACACATGAAAACCTTAATTTAAAATTACAAGGAGAAAAACAGTTTCTGCCTGATTTATACACTTATATTAAATCCTTTTGACAAAGAACTGTTTTGTTTCAAAACCCAATTGACCAAAACATGCTTCACAAATTTTAATAACACAAATTTTCACAAATTTTAATAATTTAAACCAAACAGTCAGCAGATTTAGACTCCATTTCTGATAGATTTTGTAATAGAAGCTTTAGGTGCTTTGAAAATAAATGTTAAATCTTGTTTTTCAAACTTTGATGCTATCACAAGCAACTAAGTTTTTCAAAGTCCTTTTAATACCAACATAGAACCTCTGCCTCAGAACTTAAAATGGAATTGGTTGATTTGCAGTGTAGCAATATTTTTAAAGAAAAATATTTTAACATATTATTCCTGAAATTTTATAAGTTTACCATTCACACAGTTGATCAGTTGTATAAAATTTCTTTGTGAGTTTTTTTTTTCCACTTGCAGAATTATTTATAGTTATGTGAAAAAGCATTCTCTAAAAAAAATATATAAAAAAACAGATGCAAGTTAACTGTTGAGTATTTAAAGTTGCTGTTAATAATTTCTATTAATAAAATTGAACCACAGTAGCAAATAATTGTCAGAAAAAAATTATGGCTACATAAATCTCATTAATCATAATTTCTTCATAAGAATTATCTATGTAAGTCACTTATTGTAAGTTTTCAGGGCATATGCCATATCATTAATAAACAGTTAGAATATTTAAGTTCATTATGTCAGTTATTGCATTTCTTAATTGGTCATTATACGAAAATATCCTATTATTGTTTTATATGCTTTATTTAGATTATAAACTTTACAATATAATCAAAATAAATTGTGGCAAGATATTAAATCAAAATAAACAAGATTAATGGTACTTGTGGGCCAGTGTTAACCCATGGGCCACAGTTTGGAGAGTTCAAGAGGATTTTGTGAAAGAAGATATAGTATATTTGAATGAATTACAAAATAAATTAAGAAAAAAATTCATGCTGTTGTAGTGACTATAAATAAAATGAGAAGAAAATGTATATTACCCTCTTATTGTAAATAACCAACTCAAACAGTTGCATTATAAACCAGGACCTTTTGGACAAAACTGTCATTCTGGAAGATATTCAGGAAAATACTTTTTACATTTGATCAAACAATTATCCATTTCATTCTTATTCATTCAATTTTAAAATTCAAAAGAGCCAATAAGAAATCATTGCAAATAAGAAGGAAACCTAACCGCTGATTCAGCTCAAAAGCCATGTATGTACTAACAGAAATCGTCAACCTCTTTAATATGTTTGGAGGACTTGACAATATCTATATGCAATTTAAAAACGCTTCTAACCCTTTTGAAAATGCAGCTAATTTTTAAATTAATTAATTAATTGTTTTATTTTTTAATTACGCCATTCTTTTTTTTACTCTGTGTTTTATTTCTTTTCTACTAACACTGGACATACCTCTATGCTCACTGCTTTTGTTTTAATCAAGTTTTTTCTGCAATGAACCTTATTGTGCCGGATTAGGAGTTTTAGGCCATAAATGGCCAAGGTACTATGTGCGCTAATGATGATGATAAGAAGGAAATTTCAGAATGAATTTCAATGTATCGTTTTTAAAATGGGTTATGCAAAGGAATACACAACAAAAACACATTAAGGAACACACAGCAAAACAGATGTGAGGGTGTTTGGGAACCTTAATGATATTTCCATGAACATTTCTCAAGTAAATGGAAACTGCCAGAAAATATGACAACATAATAAAAATGATATCATATATAAAAGCACCATCACACTATATTTAACTTGTTTTAACATTTAACAAAAAATTAAAAAAATTATAGAAAAACATATAATTTCTTATTAAGAAAGCCCTCCATTTTTGTTGTATATTCCTTCACTTAAATGAATATATATTCCTTCACTACATATTTCTAGAGAAATAACAAAATAATTTTAGCTTGCTTCCATTTTATAGTTAGTTTCACAAATTATAAAATGGAATCAACACATTATATTTATAAAAAACTAGTTTCTTCTCTCATGCATAAATGTTAATATACTTTTACTTTTTACATTAATATGAGCATCAGTATGTAGACATTTAACAAAAATATGAGCAATTATTTACAATTTTAAAGAAAATAGATTAGAGTTAAAAATGACATATAAATATATATATATATATATATATATATATTTATAATCAAATATTGTTTCACATTTTTTGTTCAAATTTAATTAAAAAAAATTTCATGAAAAGGTAAAAAAGATTAAAAATACATTCACTTTGAATTTTCATTTTCAAAATATTGCATTAATTCTTCTTCTGAAAGTTGATATTAAAATAACATCCACTAACAAAAAAAAAGCTATTAAATATTTTTATGTCTCCAAACAATATATTTGATAATATACAGATATTACAAATTTTTGAATGAATAACTACCTAGCCTTCATTCAAATTTTTGTAACTTTAAGCCTTTGTGAATTCATCTGAATAAATGGCATGGATTTCTGGAATACTTCAACATTAGATTTGAATAAAATATTTCAAAAAAATTCAGTGCAAAAGTAAAATGTGATAAAAAAATTATCTTTTAATTTGAAAAAGATGTAGTTTACACACTAACATTTACCATGGTACGGCCATTACACTCAGTATTGGAATGTAGTGGTAGATGATCTTATATGAATAGGTTTTAATGTCATATCTTGAAATTGTAATTGTAAGAATACCTACTTTTTTTTTTTATAAAATTTCTATAAATCAATAGAAAATATTAGTGATAAAATGTGTTGTTTTTAAAAAGATTTAAAGAATGGCTTGGTTTGGGGGAATTTAAGTTCTTTTAAAACTATCAGAACGAAAATAATTGGGACTTCCTGATAGAGGTGGTAAGCTTGCTAAACAGATGCATTTTGCTATTCATTTCACAATGAATCAAGAGAATTTATAAATTACATTTTTTTGAAACACATAACAAAGTATATTTTGTTATAAAAATTTCTAACACATCAAGATTTGATTTGGGCAATAGATAATTATTTAGTGCCAGTTTTTTACAGTAATTATTTAGTATTTAGAATATTAACCAATTCATACTTAAATAATATGATTTTGTATAACATTAACAAAAGTTAATATCTCGATGATTTAGTTTAACTAGCAATCATCAAGCTATAATTTTTGGATATCCAAAATTTTTTCGTTAAAACTAACTTTTCATGCCATAAACATAAAAAAAAAGAAAACTATTTTTGCAGCATGAATGATTTTCTTATTGTGTTAAAATGATGTATCATAATAATAAACTTTGTTATAATAAATAATTTGCTGATATGCAAATTAAAAATTTTTAAACTTGAATTAATTTTTCTCATTTAAAATAAATTTTATTTATTTAAATTTTTATACTATTTGTCAAGATAAATTTAATACCACAAATATATCAGAATGTAAATTAAAATTTGAATATATATTACAAAATAAATTTTCAAAACAATGGGGATTTGTTCTTAAATTTTTATAAATAAATAATTTTATTAAAAGAATCAATTTTTGTAATTGTAGAAAATCTTTGGGAGATCTTTAGAATAAAACAAGATTAAAATATTTAAGATGAGGATATTATAGCTTTTAAAATATTATATTTATATTCAAAAATATTTGTATATAAAACAATCCAATGGAGGTTCATAATACAGTTCTATTGTTTTAAAGAAATCTTTAACACTAAATGTTATTTTTAAAATCAGAAGTGTCCAGCTTCACATCGGCAGAAGCTGGTCTTAGACGATGGTGTCACAAAATGAGCATTGACACCCAAAAGAGCACAATAAATGTAGAATTTCTCAGGCCCTGGTTATATTCAGGAATATAAAGTATTTGCATTTAATTACAATTTAAAATCAGATGTTCTCAATAAAAGAATTAGGTTGATTGAGTATATTATTTTCTATCAGTTGAACAAAAAAACATTCTTATCTTTAATAATTAAAAAAAAAAAAAAACAATATAAAATTAATTAAAGTGCAGTTACATGAAATATATTAATTACCCCATTCATTACTATGTGTTTCTTACCTTGGATGGTTCAACTTTACATGTCAAAATATATTCCTCAGCTTCAGATTTTTTTTCTGAATCCATCTTTTCTGGATCGACTGACTATGAAATCAATTAAAAGACATGTTAAAAAACATAAATAACATTTTATCAAGAATAATTAAATATAATTTCCCTAAAGTTTTAAATGCAAAACAAAAAACTGTCAAAATAATATTTAAAGATTTTCATAAGCCCTTATATATAATTTCTTAGATATCTAACTAAATACAGTAGAACCTCTGTAAGTCAAGCTTCAAGGGAGATGGCAAATAATTCGAGTTATAAGTTTTCGACTTATGGAAGATTTCAACCTACACGTATTTTGTAACGAAATATTCGACTAGTAGAGGTTTAGATTCTTTCTAACTTATTTTGAGTTAGAGAGGTAAAATAAATAAAAATTCACACATTTTTATCACCTCTGTATTCATATATAATACAGAGGTAATAAACATGTTTATTTCCAACTTAAAAGTTATATTATGTACTACAATAAAAAATCAAAATAATTCCGAAACAACAATATTATTCGTATACTGTTGTTAAAATAGATGTGTACTGCAGTAAAACCAAACTACTTCTGATATTTTTGCAATCGACAACAAAAGATTTGCTTCACTAGAGTTCAAATGAAAGCAATAGCAATAATAAGAATATTTCATAGAATTGGTTATTCTATTTACTGTATACTCATACATTGTTTTCTAAGAAACAATGATGTGCATTGTCGGCAAATCCTTAAAGTCAGTAACTTAATTTTCTTCAAGCTATATAGGTAATTAGTTTCAAATGATCAAGTTGTAAAGGTTGTAAAATCAAACATTGCTAATGTTCGAGGTACAGAGGTCCAATTTTCTTTTTCCGAGTTACGGAGGGAAAATATATACCAAAATGACTTGTGTGGATTGACTAATTATTTCGACATAGAGAGTTGAAATTTCATGTAATGGAGGTTTTAGGGCTTGAAAGGAAGGAAACAAAAACTTTTCGAGTTTTGGAGGTTTTCGACTTATCGAGGTTCTACTGTATATGCATTTCACCGTCAATTATAATGTAGAAAATTACTACAATTTTACCTACAAATCTTCCATATACAACCTTATTTAAACTTAAAATAATTTTTTGAGGATAATTTATTATATGATGTACTTGAATTATGCTATAATTTTTTAGGGCCCATATGCAATAGAAACATTTCATTCAGTAACACTTTTAATGTTTATATTTACTGAAAAGGGAAGTTATCGGTTTTCCTTTTTTTTAATACACTTATTGGGGAAGAGAAGAGAAAATAGTCACCTAATGTTATAGTCGTGTAAACCATGGAATTATACATAAATTTCCTGCATTAAAAAAATATATCACAAACTTATAATTCAAATTAAGGAGGAAAATAATTTTGAAATTAATGTAAATCAATCCATAAAAGTTATGCAGACAAATATGAAAAAACTTTAAATGTAAATATATTTGCACATTACAAGGAAATAAAAATAATTTTTAAAAATACATCAAGTTACAATAGAAATTTTAGCACAATTAATTATAGCATTACAATCAGACCAAAAATATTCATATTAAATGCTGTTATTTTCAGTAAAACAAGCCCTTGCACTCCGTTTAACCCTTTCAACTTATGTTCTTTCATCTCATAAATATATAATCCTCACAGAAAGTCTATCTTCTTCTGGCATTACAGAATTGTAATATTCATTCCAATCATATCCTCCAGTTTCTTGGTAATAAACTTCAAGAGCTTTGCAAATGTATTTTATCCATTGAATTCATCTGCTCCCCAGGACATGTCGGTATTACAGAAAATGAACTAGCCAGTTCATTTGAATAGTATTAGTTCATTGAATAGTATTAAACCTTCTCACAGACTTTTCCCTAACCATCAAAAAGAAGATATTCTTAGTTCCAGATTTTGCACACAAACATATCCTAGCAATGGAAAACTCCATACATTTGGCCAGACTTTATCTCCATTATGCTCGGTCTGCAAAACTCTGGAAACAGTTAAACACATTTTGTTTCAATGCATAAAATATGTAGCAACATGAAACAAACTTCAAAGTACTTTTGGATACAGAATTCTGTCTTAATCATGGTTATTTGATATGTCAAAAGATGCTTATTATGACAACAGTGATTCTACAATTTCTATGAAAAGTCTCATAATCCTGTAAGCCATGGGATGCCCCATATTTTTCCTGGGGTTATTATTTCATTTTCACTTTTTGTTTGTAGTACTTTCATGTATTCAAATCATTGTTTAACTGTTGAAATGTTGCGACTGATTGATCTGTAGTTTTGTCTATTTCTTTTCGTGTTTAAATTTACTCCTTTTATTGCTATTATTTTGGTTGCCAGAGAGTGCTGGCAACGTTACTGTATTTTAGAGTATTTTGGGTTCCTGGAATTTCGAATTTTTCGGTGATTTCTGGAATTTTGATCTTTAGAGTGTTTTTTTAAGGGGGTTCATTATTAGTTCTGAAAATATGTTTTTATTATTAAAAAAGGGAGGGGGGACAAATGGATAAGTTTAGATAAAGCAGCATCAGCGGGCATACATCTCAAAGCACCAAAACAAGTCAAGTCAATCAAACAATTGTAAAGAAAGTGTTATAATATTGAATAAGCATTTGTTGATAACCAAATGAAAAGATGTTACAATAAAGCATAAGACATCATTACTACAATTCATAACATAACTATGTCTATTTATTAATAAATGCTAATAATTCTGAACATATAATGCAATAATTATTAAAGAACTATAATCAATTAATGCATGCATGCATGAAGAATTGTAAAAATTTCATCTTTTTTAATAAAATATACATATTAGTCATGTGTTTTCTGAACATTCCTCCATACTTCCTTCTTATTATGGCTCTATGATAAATCATCAATAGATAACACTAAAAGGGTGGCAGTCCTTACCATTGCCACTTATAAACCTCCCTCCCGCCTATTAATGAGAAAAATTTTACTGCTAATTAAATAATAAGGGCTACAATAATGAGAAAATACCAATTCCTATTCTCTGAAAATTATTTTTAATATAAAAGAAAGCAAAATTTTAGTTAACATGACTTTTCAATTTGAAAATTTTTAATACTTCACACTTAATTCTTTAATGCAAATAAACATATAGAGCTTCGTTGTATTAAAAATTAAATGCAAGGATAACGCTACAAATACAAAGATATTACTTACACGACCAGCTAGGAAATTTTTATTTTTACATTCTGCATCAGGATTTTTACGCATCCATTTATCTCATAAGTGAAGCTTTCTATATCATTATCAGGAAGAGACAAATCATATTTTACTGAAAAACTGCTGTGAATATAAAAACATGTCGAAATGAAAAGAGAAACCTTTGGAAGTAGATCCAGTTATGATATATGGAAAAAATTCCATTACTGAAAATAAAAGAAACTTAATTTAGACAAATGAATGGCAAAGATGAAAATCACTTCCAAACATTTATCATAATAAAATTCAATTATTTAAAAATAAAATTAGATCAAAAAAGGAAATATATTAAAAAATTCACAGAAAAATCATCTCAATAAAACTGTAATAACCATAAACAAAAAAATATTTTTTAAATGTATAAATATATATATATTAATTTTTAAAATATTTTTGAGAGCTCAGATTTTAATAAAAACAAAATTCAATGGTAAATATGAATATAATAATAATTATTATCACTCCCACCTTTTACTATGCTATTTTTTCAAATGAAAAATTCTGATTACAATGCAACATTTCTCACAAGCAGATCTAATCCAATTAATAAAATAATATTTTGAAATTCACAATAAAAGTAAGTTTAAAAATATTAAATAAGAGAATTTAGAATTTGAACAAATCATTTTCATAAATAATTTAATGAGACCTTTAGCTATATATATTTGATCTCAGGAAGCAAAATTTTTTTTTTTAAATTAACTACTTATAAATGTACAATACATACATATTACATGTATTTTATAAAATTCTAATTATCATGGGCATATATAATTAAAAGAAACAAAATTTAGAAATACTTTTATTTATCAAACTCATGAGAAATGATCATTTCTCATTGTTCATTCACTGTCATTTCATTTTTTGGCACTTAACATAGGTTTGCATTTAATGCTTTCTTTTAATAAAAATTTACTTTTAAGTTTTCAAATTTTTTTTTTTTTTTTTTTTCTGTTTTTCCTACAGATTTGAAGTTTTTTAATATACTTCTTTGTTACATAAAAACAAAACTTCACATTTTACAGAAGAAAAAAAAAAATTAAATTAAAAACCTCTAAAAGAAGTATGCATTAAACCTCTATAAAAAAGTACTTAAACCTCTTTGTATGTAAATTTTTAAAAGCAATTACAAAGTGAGACATCAAAAATAATTTTTTCACAATTTTCATTTATATTGATGCTACCAACTTAAAATTTAAATTAGAAAAAAATTCAATTCAAGAAAATTATCACAATTTTATACAGTCACATTCTCATTTCAGTCAGGAAAATTCTAGATTCTCTGAAAAATATGACTGAACGATTATATAAAAAAATGTAGTATGAAATATTTTAATACGTTCTGCTCATGAAAATATATTGCAAAAAAAAATTAATAAATAAAGATTTAAACGTGTAGAAAAAAAACAACAGATTTTAAAATTTATTTAAAGTCAATGTTTATATTTCCATAACTGAGAACCATCATCAGAATAACTGTTATTCTGATGATGACTCTCACATATTTGAAAATTTAGCTGAACGTCCTTTTTCAACATAAATATACCAAATATTTGTAGCATTTTGAAATGTTATTAAATTAACTTTTACTATTGAGCTGTTACTGAACTGAGAAAAATTTTATAGGAAATAAAATATTGAAAAAAAAAACAAGTTTACAAATAAATTCATGTTTTAAATCAATGGTATAAATTAAAAATGTTATTGATTTATTATATTAATTATTAATAAAAGCAATTTACAAGGAAAACCAAATGATTCGTTTTGATTTTGATTTGATTTGAGCAAGTGCTTTGAGATTTATGCTTGCCGGTGCTGCTTTATCTCAATTTATAGAATTACGATTAAAATGCTAGAGAAAAAAAAAAAGAAATGAACAGAGGTGAAAATTAAACATTTATTAAGGAACTACTCTAGCATCCACAATTCTTGATTTTTTTACTTATGGTGGATCACAGAATAAATTTTAAAACAAAAGAATAGTTGGACGTACTTTCCGGCAACCAAAAGAAAATTAATAAGATGGATGTATCTGATGACATGATGGGGTAACCATTTGGTTTGAAAAGGTAAATATTCGAGTTGTTATATTTAACAAGTAACATTGGGCATGGAAAAAAAAATTTCATAAAATTTAAAGAATTAAATAGGAGCCTAAATCACTTAATTAGTTCTCTGGAATGATAGTTATGTCAAATGAGAGTTAGATAAAGATAAACACAGTACTATGATCTGGTAATTTTGTCACTGTGTTATCGAAATCTTGTAAGACCTCAAATCCCAGTTTTAAAATTTTTATTTTTTCTTATCTTTAAACTGAGGAAATGGAGTTGTAACAATAGGAGAAGAGAGTTTTTTTTTATTGCTTGATTTAGGGAGGTGAGACTCTTTGTTATATTTTCAGTGAGCATTTTAAGAAATTCCTGAAAATAGAAGCCTGTGAATGACAGATTTTTTTTTAACCAAATTGTTGAGTTCCCATGGCTAGCTGTTGAAATAATTATGTATTTTCATCTTTTTGTGATGTAATTGGAGGCATTGTCAGCTTTTACTTTAGAAGGTAACGAGTCTTCGTTAGAGTGCGATATTGCTCTGAGCTGCACTAAAAGAAAGCACTGAAACAACTCATTAAATTCAAATGAAATATCTGCATCGGAAATAATACTAAGGAAAGAGTTAGTGTTATTATTAAATAAATAAATTACTCAGTCATCATTTATTTGTTTCAGCCTCATCAATTATTTTGATCGTGTGCTTTAATAGCAGTGATTTCGTTAATGAAGCTGTTACACAGCTTTTGATTATTTAATATTAACCAGCACTACAATTTATCGCATGTATAATTCACAATGCATGATTTTAAGAAGTTATCTCGCTATTTGTTAATCCATATTTGTTGTCTTTAAACAATTTTTGTGGTTTACTGTTGGACATTCAGATCTTAAGAAGAAGCAGTCAAATTTCAAAAATGTAGATGTTGATGAAATCAGTTGCATGTAATAAAACAGAATGAGCAAAGGTCAAATTAGGAGAAAAGCGAACTTTTTTTCATCTAAGCAGTTGTAAGGAATTAATTTAAATATTTAGAACAGTACGAGGTCTTTTTTTGCTATGTTTGCGGAAGAAATATCATAATCGTAATTTTGTAGGATATTTAATACAGGATTGTTTAGATTTTTAGATAATTTCATTGATAGTAAACTTACTATTTTATTAAAAATCATTAAGTAAATCCAGTTGCGAAATTATTCATTTATTAGAGTTCATATTTTAAAAACTTTACAAAAAATTAGAAAAATAAAAATTGAATTAATTTCGTTTTTTTATTATTATAATTTCGATCAACAATTTTAAAGGAAAACTGACTAATTGATTTATTTTAAATGTGTTTATTTGTCAATTTAAAATGTGCGTTTGAAACCAAGAAAATCAATATAACTGCTCACACACCGATGGAAGTTCTTTTTTAGTTAAAAAGAAAAAGAAAAAAAAAAACGCTGAGTAGCACCAAATCATTAAGCATTTGGAACAAAAGATATGAATTACGAAAGTATGTTTTTTAAATAAAAACTTAAAAAAGATTTAAATAATATCTCTGACAAAACTAAAAATATCCTCTCATATTCGAAATTTTTTTAACTAATGAAAAACTTCAAAACAAAACAAAAAAATACAATGCTTGATACATAAGTGATTACAAGGATTTTCAACATCGAAATGGTTTCACTCGAATGAAAACCGAAAGGTAGAGAAATACAATATTCGTTTTCAGAGAAGCACTGTGGAGTTGTACGCAGGATACTAAAAGTCCTTTTCGCACAGCTCCCGAAAGAAACATTAAAGAAAATCCTTTTGCAAGTTTTGCATTTTAATATAGAATTTTTGAGGGTATAATGTTAAGATTTCCACCTCAATTGTTTTAAGCAAAATAAACTTTCCGCCCCACTTCTCATTATGATATTTGAGCAAGTGCGCTCAACACTGAAAAAAATATATCACGTGTCTTCATGCTTTTAGATGTTATCTGGAGTAATAGTTAACATTTATGACTATCCTGTCATAAGAAAGCCTGTGTTTCAAAATAAATATTTTTTGTCAAAATACAATTTAACACACTCTATGCGGCGACAATGTGCCAAAATCCGAATATTTAACATATCAAATTTGGCGATTTCAAAATAGCTCTCAAAGTGTGGATTAAACTGCATTTTTGCAAATATTTTATAATTGATTTCAATATGCTAAATTTTTAAAGCTACAGAGCAAGTTTTTTTAGGATTATTCATTTTCAAATATAAATCTTTAATATCCAAGTCATTAGAATCCTTGAAGTCCTGATCTCTAACATGATCAACATATGGGAAGATTAACTGTTCATCTATCCAATTGGAAGCAAATACTCTAGATGGTTGATGATTAAGTTGGCAGAATTCGTGAAAATATAATTCGGAATACTGTTGCTTTCTCCACTCAGGCCATCTGGCGTTGAATCTTTTATTTGCTGATGCCGTCAGAGGATGGTAATAACGAGTTGCTCCATTAGAAACATTCTTGTTGTCAAGTTCGCTATTAAACCAATCTCTCCAAAGCGTTGCTGACGTTTTATTAACTGGAACGCACGAACTGTGACGGGCTGGAATTCGTCTTTGGAGATAATTGGCTGTTCGTTTTGGTATATAACGTGGGAAAAAGGACCTACAGAGCTTCGTGGAGATGTTCTGGCCCCTTGAAACTCTGAAGCAACAGGGGGCCCTCTGTTAACATAACGTGGGACAGGTTCTGAAACTCCACGAATCCACCCTCTGTCTATGCATCTACTTGGATCTTCTAAATTCGCTAAGGCCTTTGGCACAGGAACGCCAGCTCCAAGACTAATTTTCGTTCGGCCAACTTCGGACTTGGTCGGTTGCCAATTGAGTCGGCGTTTTTCTGTTGTTGTGCTTTATAATTTGGAGGCAAGTTAGGTAACCAGAATTTTTTGCGATATTCATCATCGTGTCGAATAAAACCGTGTGCGTGTTTATATTCCGAAATTTCACGCAAAAACTGATTATTACTTAACGGCATCTGATTAGCGAAATATTTAAAAGAAATATTACTAACAAAAACTAATTTATCTGATAGACTTCTGTAAATGTCAATTTAAATTAGAAAAGAAAGTGTTTACAAATAACTAACAAGAAGCTGTTGCCACAATTTTGATATAAAAATACCTTTGAATTGATGAAATCTGCGTATTATTACTCAAAATTTTAATAACATTTAACAATTTTCTCAAATAATTAAAACATTATTGACGATCATCATTATTTTGAGCTACAAGTATTAAGATACTTCACAATTAATTTTTATATTTGCGCTAAACTTTTATTTTACACCATCGTAGTGCATTTTATATTTTGCTTCAATAATATTATGAATGTTTTTGCATCATAAATAGTAGTGAAATTATCATGAAAATTCTTTTACGTACTTAGAAAGAAATTAATAAGTTCAAGAGAAACTTGAACAGAAATTATGGATGCACTATGTAAAATATTATGTAATTTAAGATCTAAAATATTAATATTGTAAAAATTTATGAGGCTTTAAATCTCATTAAAAATTATTAAAGTTTTTATGATAAAATTACTTTATTAAAAAGCTTAACCATTAGTAGCAACAATAATTAGTTCATATATACTTTGGAGATCAATTTCACATGTTCGCATTCTGTTTATTTAATTAAACCAGCTTAAATAGCTGTTTGACAACATGCTTCCCTAGTTGATTGCAAGTATATTTTTGGTATTCTTCACAAACTTGGCAAGTTATCCTTAGCCGAAGATATGAACCAGTTATTCGATAAAATTATATTTTTTACACAGAGGATGTCGTGTTTGATGAATAGTTCATCGACTGGTAGAAATGAGAGCTATGGCCTTGAACATAATTTTGGGCATTTTTCGTTTTCGAATATTTTGTAACTCGCATAGAAATAAATATTGTCATTTTCACTTTTGCTTCTTTAATTGAACTGTTATAAGTGTAAAAATTAAATTTTATTTTCTTCAAGTGTCTTGGTCCTTAAAGGGTTAAGAATTTAAAGGATTCTGTAAATGTGAAAAAACGTGGATGAATAACAAACTAAAACTTTAATTCGTTTACAATTCAACTAAATAATTTTTCAGGTTTTTTAGTTTTTTAATTTAATCTTTTCTTGTTTATTTCAGTTGTTCTTGTAAGAGGAAATTGTAAATGAATATTAAATTCAGTTTTTTCAGGATTATAATTGTTCAAATGCTCAACATAAAGTGATCAATGTGTTACGAGATTGGAGGTTTTATTGAATATTCTTTTCTTTTTTTTGAATTTTTTTAAATAACAGTTTTTGCAATTATTGTGTTTCCACAGCTAAGCTTGCTAAATAAATGTTTATTTATGTTATTTTACAGAAGCTATTGCATTATCGTACTATTTGTACTAGTTGTTAATAAGTTTTTAAAAAATGAATAGCGTGTTTATCTTTTTTTTTTTTTTTTCAATTCCTTCTATTAACTCACACTCTCCCTATATATATATCTTTTCAAATTTTCAATCGTTCATAAAATACTTTTATTCATTCACTCAAGTTCAAATACATTTTTTTTTTTGAACTTGTAGTGGATGAAATTTGATGTTAATGCAGCTTTTTCAAATATTAATTCAATAATTAAATTTAATTAATTAATTTTAGTTTTTTTTTAGATTTAAGTTGCATATATCTGCCAATAGATGGCGCAAAATAAACTTAAAAAATGAATGAAAATTATTTATAAAAAGACTTTCTACAATATAGTGAAAAAAAAAGTAGTAATTGACTTTAAATGTTTTTTTTTTTTTTATATATTTGTTTTTCTGGGAACATGCTTACATTTTTGTTGAAAAAAAAGAAAAAATTGAAGAAAGTTGGAATAAAATTTTTATATTTTTTGGAAATCAATAACATACTACAAATTTTTCGAGAGAGCATTTAAAATTTTGTTTTTGATTTTTTTTTTTTTTGATGGAAGTATTGAGACAATAGATTGCTCACTCCAGCGTTCTGTTTTGTACCAGAGTATGATTTCTTGATTTTTTTGAACTCTCACATCAACGGGACCTGAAAACAGAGCCAATTTTATAAATAATACAGTAAATAATAATAATAATAATAATAATCAATTTTAAATATTATGAAGAAGCTAAATATTTTCTGCGTTTGTATAGATGAGAGGAATTAATTTTTTTCTCTCGATTATCTTTATCCTTCGCCAAGTCATTGCTTCAAGGAAACAAGTAATATAAAAAAAAATTAAGTCAATTCCTACTTTTTTTTTTCACTATATTGCAGAAAGTCCTTTATACATAATTTTCATTCATCTTTTTAAGTTAGAAAAATTATCTCTCTCTCTCTCTCTCTCACACACATACACTTTCTCTCTGTCATATACACACTTTCCATCTCTCTCACTAATTTATTCACGTTTAATTTTCCATTTTGTTCCCTCCTTGACACAGAAGCCAGAATAAAAAAATTTTTTTTCCAGCGATCTACACGGTTTGCCACTGACGGTATTTATTCCTAAATTCATATCCTGCTAAATATCTTGTATAAGAGAGATTTTTTTCTCCCATATAAAACTAAAAGTAATTAATTAAATTTAATTAATGAATTAATATTTGAAAAATCTGTATTAACATCAAGTATCCACTACAAGTTTTAAAAAATGTATTTGAACTTGAGTGGATGAATAAAAAGTATTTTATTAACGATTGAATATTTGAACAAGATATTATAAGGAGAGTGTGAACTAATAGTAGGAATTGAAAAATATCAGTTGCCACGACGTTCATAAGACAGCATTGAAAAAAAGTTCGCTAATTAACTAAATTCTGTTATTAAAAAAAGGATGCAACTTATCTCATCCTAAAATTAATAGATTTTTTTGCACCGTTAAACATATTTTAAAAAAATTGATCCTATTCTTTAACTTTTTCTTTTTCTAGAGGAAGTTCTTAAAATATCCTTTAACAAGGCTGAGCTAAGTTAAATGTAGGAGGGAGTGTTGTTTGGAAATTCTGTATTTGAATTATTATTTTGTTTGAATTTTTTGAAAAATCAAGGTTATCAAGTAATAAAGGATTTCAACATCAAAATTGATAATATAAGGTGATTTACTTCATTTTAAGGCAATTTGTTGTGAATGCTCATTCACTCGCATATAGATTTTATCGTCGTTTAACATTAATCAGACAGGGAGTGAATGCGAATTTATCATCAGCAGAAAAAGCTGATTTTTTTTTTTATCAGCTGTTTTAAGAATATGTAAGGGTGAGAAATCTTTTTGCAAAAATGACATAAGCAACATAGAAAAAGAGAGGTCATAATATTAAAAATCAGCATTATTTTAAAAATGTAATTTAGTTTGATTTGTCGCTCTACGGTCATTTTGTGCACACGAGGACTAAACAGACCGGCATCTACAATTTAAAGTGAATTCGAAACACACACACACATCCATGCCACCACCAGGATTCGAACCTGAAGCCTGGGATACCAAAGGCCAGAGCGCTAGCCACTTGATCACCAGGCCGGTTAAACAATTGGAAATAAAAAAATTGACTTTTGCAATGTTACAAAACACTCTAACAAATTAAATGATAAGATCTGTAGACTAGATGATCAACTTACTTTCTTTAATAACTCGTGGTTTCTCATCAGAATCGATGAGACGCAAATAAGAAAACCAATAATTATTAGTTTCTGGGTCATTTTCCATTCCACACATTGATGTGATGTACGGCTTGCCATCCACTACGCTGTACTCCGCTCTATTCATTCAACAAATAATTCAATTAATAACATAAAATTAAATCATTGGATTTAAAAATTTTCATAATTTAAAATGCAAGTAGTCCTTTATTAAACGCAAATAAAATATTTTAATTTTCTGATTCTCTGTCCTAGCAATTATTAATGGAGTTTTAAGAAGTAGGAGAACATTAAATCTACTATGGTGCCCAAAAAAAAGGACCAATTATTTTTTTTTTTCAAAAACACTTTATTTATTCTTCCAAATTTATTTCATCGCCTTCAAAGTCCCTCTTTCATCCCTCCGGACACAATGCACTTATGCCAACTTTTTTTCCAATCCTTATTTCATGCTAAAAAGTCATCGGCAGGGATGGCCTTCAGAGCGCGCGGCGATTCACTTTGAATCTCTTCAATCGACTCAAAATGGTGTCCCCGGGTGGTCTTTGGAGTTTAGGGAATAACCAGAAGTCGCACGGTGTGAATATGATGGTTGTGAAACGATATGGGTTTCATTTTTGGAAAAATGTTATGAAGAATCAATGCAGTATGAGCTGGTGCATTCAGTGTTTTACGGTACCAATCGAGATTTGGCGCATTTGAGGCCCAAAACATCTTTTAAAATGGAATTGACCGATCCTTTGGAAATTTCAACATCAGCATCAAGGCATTTCAAGGTCAGCAGCAATTGTAAATCGCCTTTTTGCAAGCACAAATCTTTAGTTTTTGGACGTTAACCTGCGTCGGTTGAGGTTGATGCTCGACCAGAGCGCTCTTCGTCTTCAACGCTTTCTCTGCCTTCTTTGAACTGTTTATAACACTTTTAAACATTTCATTCCGATGTAGGAATGCTCGCCGAATGCCTTCTGCAACATACTATGCCTTTCCGCAAACAAAATTGAATGCAAGTTCTTTGCTCAATTAATTCAGACATTTCAAAAATCGACGGAATCAGTTTGAGCGTCTCACCAAGCCAAGCGTAACTCAAACACTAATGAATATTTTGACATCAAATTTCACACAGATGTCAAGGACACTGCCAGTAAACTAAAAAAAAAAAATTAAATTCCATAAGCCCCGAGAATTTTAAATTGAAAATTGGTTTTACTGTGTGGACACAGTAGTACAAATCAGTAGTATTGAAAGGCTAATTAACTTATCACGACTAGATCCGCAATTTCCATCTAACTAGTTACTATGAAACCGAAAAGAAAAACGGAGAAATCTTCTATAGTTAACAATATTTTGACTTAGGCGTTATATTTTATAGTCTCAAGGACTTCGAATCAATTTAATCAGTGTTATTTCATTTAAGGTATAACACGCATTTTTATTTATAAAAATAAAATTTCATGAAAAGTAATTAAAGTGGGATTCATAAAAAATAATTTGGATATAATATATAAAATAATATTGTTAACAAGACATTTAGATTAAATATTTAATATCTATTTAAGAAGCTACTACAATGTCCAAAAGTTAAGAATAATTTGCAATTTAAAATTCCCGAGGCTTATGGAATCTTTTTTTTTCTTTTTTTTTTTTTTTTTGGTTGCTGGCACTGTTCTTGACATCTGTATGAAATTTGACGTCAAAATATTCATTAGTGTTTAAGTTACGCTTGGCTTTGTGAGACGCTAAAACTGATTCGGGCGATTTTTGAAATGTCTGAATTAATTAAGCAAAAAAGTTGCGTTATATTTTGTTTGCAGAAACGTATAGAATGTTGCAGAAGGAATTCGGTGAGCATTCCTATATCGGAAAGAAATGTTTACAAGTGGTATAAACAGTTCAAAGAAGGCAGAGAATGCGTTGAAGACGAAGAGCCATCTGGTCGACCATCAATCTCAACACGACGAAGCTCACGTATAAAAATTAAAGATTTTGTACTTGTAAACCGTCGATTTACAATTAGAGACCTTGCTGTTGATGTTGGAATTTCAAAAATTCGGTCAATTCCATTTTAAAAAAGATGTTTTGGGCCTCAAACGCGTCTCGATTGGTACCGAAAAACGCTGAATGCGCCAGCTCACACTACATTGATTCTTCGTGACTTTTTGCCAAAAATGAAACTCCATATCGTCCCGCAACCACCGTATTCACACCGTGCGACTTCTGGGCATTCCCTAAACCCAAAAAGAGCACTCACTGCGTTTTGAGTCGATTGAAGAGATTCAACATGAATCGCCACGCACTTTGAAGGCCATCCCTGCCGATGACTTTTTAGCATGCACTGAGGGTTGGAAAACATTGGCATAAGTGCACTGTGTCCGGTGGGGATTACTTTGAAGGCGATGAAATAAATTTGGAAGAATAAATAAAGAGTTCTTGAAAAACAAAAAATAATTGGTCTCGGTTTTGAATTGAAAATAATTGGTAACAGTAGTATATTATTGGTAAATACTGTTTGTAAATAAATGAAGATTCAATAAATGTCTGAATGGTTTGATCAATACATCTCGGATCATAAGCTGCGACTAATGAGAAAAAAATAGAAACACAGAACGAAAGAAACAAGATAGTCGTAGTGACAAAATCCATTACATGAAGCACATAGTTAAAGGAATTTCACAGTATCAAAGTATCACAGTATTTTCAAAACATCTTTGTAAACAAGAAGTTGAAAACAGTTAATATAAACTCAGTAATAAATTATCATTATTTATATAAATTAATTTTAATTACATTTATTTATATAAATAACTTATAATAGAAGTAAATTTAAATTACTTTTGTGTCTTATCGATTCCTGCTATTGTTTCTATGACATCATATACAGTAAGATTGGCTGGAATGTTCAACCTCCAAATTTTTGCTAGATTTACGTTGTTGCCAATCCAAATTTTATACTGAACTTTCACTTCATCCTCGTTTTTCTCTAGTACCGTCTGTAACATTTCTTCTTCTAAAACAATAGCATTTTATATAAATAAATTAGTAAAAAATTTTGTTTTCCAAATTTGTGTACGCAATCCTCTAACCCCTACTTTTCAAAATTTTTAACCACTACATTATGTATTATGCCAGGTGTCTCCAAACTTTCCAGCCTTCGGGCCACACTGTTGTTGTCTCTTGAGTTGTCCCAGCATGTCTTCGAGAACACCTTTGTCGACAGGCACATTTTGGCGAGAAGACAAGCACGCCAACGCCATTGTGGCCAAGGCCTGCACGTCTAGAAGAAAGAATTTGTTTGATACAAAAATATTTAAATATTCCTCCTCTTAAAAATTAATTTATTACAGAAAATCTTACTATTCTTTTTAAAGAATTCCAGAATTCCTGTTATTCTACACTGTAAACTTAAGATTTTTTCCCAAAAGGGTTCAAAGTTCTTTAGACTTCTTTTTTAGCTTTTGCTTAATATTTTTAAAGTATATTTACCATTTATTTTTCTAAAAGAATAAAAAAAACCTCTTAAAATATCTTTTGTTTGGTTTAAAATAATATGCCTTGATATTTCTTTTGTAAAATTAAGGTATTTTGAAAATCATGCTATTCTTCTACTAAAATGGAACATGTGTTGTATTGTACACTCATGTCCATAAATTAAGGATAATGAAGTTCAGGCAAAGAAAGAGACAGAAACAAAACAAATTTGACTTATTTGTAAAGTCTATTTATTAAACAAAAGGTAAAGAGCAAAAAGATGCTATATGTTTGAGATAATTAATAAAAATTGCAATTTTTACTCCCTGGAGCAAATTTCAAAAAAAAAAAAAAAAAAACTATTTACAAAAAACAGTATAACGTTAGTATGATGAATAATATGGAGGATGTCTCCCGGACGATGCAATACAGGCCTTACAACGCCTAGGCATGCTGAGTATCAAATTATCAATCTGATCTTGGGGAATATTACACCACTCATCAAGCAATTCCGGTTGACAGGTGGTAGGGGGTTGACGGGCTGCAATTCGTCAGCCAAGCATAGCCCACACATGCTCTATTGGATTCAAGTCCGGTGAGTATGCTGTCCAATCCATACGGGTGATATCCTCCAATTGAAGGCATTCGTCTACAATGTTTGCACGGTGAGGACGGGGGGTTGTCATCCATAAACAGAAATTCAGCACCCATGGTACCCCGAAACAAACATACATGTTCCAGAATGACATCCCGATAGATGTGGCCTATCATCGCTACACTCTGAACATGCAGGTCAGTTCCGGAACCAAGAATAATTCCTCCCCAAACGAGCCATCCTGCACCACCGTAACGGTGTCGTTCAATGGTGTTCTCTTGGTGGTAACGGGTACCTGGCGCTCTCGATATGAAAGTCCGGCGAGAATCAGACTGCAAACTAAACCTGGACTCGTCGGAAAACATCACACCAGATCACTGTGGCGGTGTCCACAATGCATGCTCTCTACTCCAGGTTAATCGCAGGCGACAGTGAGTTGCGGTAAGTGGAACACATCTGACAGGCCTACGAGCATATAGACCAATGTGCCCTAAGCGTCTGTACACGGTCTGCCTTGAAACTGTCGTACCGGTAGCTGAAGAGAGCTGACGTGACAGGTCTGATGCTGTGCTCCGTCTGTTTCTTTTGGCAGTAACTGCTAAATACCGGTCCTCATTCGGCGTTGTAACTCGGGGCGACCTGTGCTGTAACATCTACTCACATTACCATCCTCTTGGAATCTTTGCCAAAGCCTGGAGATGACACTCTGGGCGATTCCAAGTTCCTCGGATACTTCCAGCTGGGTACGTCCACATTCCAGTCGTCCGATAATTCTACCACGTAAAAAATCATCCAAATGCTTCCTTTTTTGTCATAACTATGCGGTTATTGCACTGACAGGCTTTTAAAGCGCTTGTGAACAATTTTGCTTCTTTGCCACCATTCCTTATATACCCCTCTCTTACTTACACTCGTCATTGTGACGTACTATCCGCGCCATCTGGTGGTTTCCTGTAATTTGCATATTCTTTTTCAAGATGTGTGTGATAATTCTATAGGTAAAATTTTTATTCAATTTCTGTGTGATTCTGAATTATCCTTAATTTATGGACATGAGTGTATATTGGAACATATAAGGACTACAGGAAATGGGAATTTGTAGAAAATTCAAAAGAGAAAAATTCTCTAGAACTGCTTTTCTACTAGGGTGAAAGGACATCAATTATTCAACGTCTAGGAGTATCATGTTTTTGAATTTACAGTTCTAACAAGAAAGTCAAATAGATTTAATATTCCGATTGTTCTAGTTTTAACTTCGTAAAAGTAGCTATGGACTTTTCAAAAAGCTGTTTAGAAGATAGGTTTGAAGATGTGCAAAGAAAATTGAATATACCTACCTGTCCAGGGAAGTTTCTTCGGTGAATTGAACGCCGCCACCACCCTCTCCACATCCTTAACTGTCATGGCGTCACTTGCGTTGCACAAGACGAGCATAAGGAAAGGATTGGTGTAGTTTCGCGTTTCTTCCACCTTCACACGCAGCTCTTTGACCAGGTCTTTCCCATAGAAATCCCTGACATCTACGCAGGTGACCAACAAAGCATGGATGTATAGGGCTAATTCTTCAGCATTCAACCTTTGACTAGAAAAAAGTCCGTGTCCCAAAGATTTGATAAATATTTTTAAACATATATATACATACATACATATACAGCAGAACCTCTATAAGTCGAACTTCAAGGGGAACACTAAATAATTCGAGTTATAGAGTTTTCGACTTATGAAGGATTTCGACTTACGCGGATTTTGTAATGAAATATTCGACTTGTAGAGATTTAGATTCTTTCTAACTTATTTTGAGTTAGGTAAAATAAATAAAAATTCAAGTTACAGAGGTAATAATCATGTTTATTTGCAACTCAAAAGTTATATTATGTACTACAATAAAAAAAAAATCAAAATAATTCCAAAACAACCTTAAAATTAAAAATATTATGTATTAAAAATGTCAATTAAAAATGCAGTTTCATTTATATAAACATTTGTAACGTTTCATAATACAAGTAAGCATTTTAACAGAATCGTACTTTTAACTATACAAGGCAGCAAAAAGATTATTGTTTAATACTTTTGTATTTTCTAGATTGTTCGGGAGAGTACTGATTTTGAAAATAAACATTTATCTGCATGATGTCAGAAAATGTTTTCTTTAAATTGTCAAATAAATTTAACATTAAAATAACTTAAATTTCAAAATTTTGGAGATGAAAATGAATAATATTCGTATATACAAAGCACAAGTATACACAAAGAAACAACGTCAAAGAGTAATTTAAAACATAATTGTATATTAGAGGAATCATTTTGTTGAAGAAATCCACAAAATAAAGAATATTTGATAGTTATTTAGTTAAAAGCAAGCTTTTTCAAGTTGAAAACTTCTGTTTCTTTTTATACTTATGGTAGCTATTTAATATCGTATTCAACTTACTTATTGAGGAGCTTATTAAGTAACTGTATTATAAGTTCATATGTCATTTCTTGTTTTATATTGAACTGTGAGGCAAGCAGTGCATCTTCAATCAAATGTACGGCAGCAGCTATTCTGTGCAATTGAAGTCGCCATTTGTTGGCAGTGGAATTGAGTCTCTTTTGCAGAAACCACCTACTCAATGCCTTTCTTGCTGCAAGGACACCATTAATTCTCAACACTTCATTTGCTAGAAAATATGTAGAAATCCTATTTACAGCAAGATTACAGTAAACTCTCATTTTTACTTACATTCACATGAGAGAAAGACACCAGGAGTCTTTAGTACTTTATCTACAAGAATACGTCATTCATTCTCCAGAAAAAAGGGCATTTAACGTTTTACTGCTGTGCTCGAAAAGTAAAACCAATTTTAAATTTAAATTTCCCGAGCATATGGAATTCAATTTTTTTTTTTCTTTTTTAGGTTGTTGGAACTGTCCTTGATATCTGTGTGAAATTTGACGTCAAAATATTAATTAGTGTTTGAGTTACGCTTGGTTTTGTGAGACGCTAAAACTGATTTCGACGATTTATAAAAAATAATGTCCAAAAAAATAAAGATTTGGTACTTACAAACCGTCGATTTACAATTAGAGACCATGCTGAGGATGTTGGAATTTCAAAAGGATCGGTCAATTCCACTTTAAAAGATGTTGTGGGCCTCAAACGCGTCAAATTTCGATTGGTACCGAAAACACTGAATTTCGTATCGGCGCATTGAAGTGTATGAAACAATGCTTTCTGACTATCAGAACAAGTTGCAATGCATCATAATTGGAGATTAGACTTGGTTTATGCTTACGACCGGGAAAGAACCAATCATTCGGGCGAATATCGGACAAAGGTGAAGCAAGACCGAAAAGAGCACGGCAAAGTCGCTCAAAAATCAAGGTCATGTTGACTGTTTTCTTCGATTACCGTGGTGTGGTGCATTATGAATTCCTTCCGCCTGGCTAAACTGTCAACAAGGAATATTATTTGAGTGTTGTGCGGCGTTTGCGTGAAGCTATTCGCAAAAAGAGGTCACATTTATGGAAAGACAACTCTTGGTTTTTGCATCACGATAATGCGCCAGCTCATACTGCATTGATTCTTTTTCGCCAAAAAGGAAATTCATATCGTTCCACAATCACAGTAACTTCCTTGTCCGCAATCTAAGTAATCCTATTTTGGGGAATACAGACTTTACAAATTTAATTACAGCTGTCAAGCAAAAAAAAAAAAATTATAGACATTTATTATCCAAAATATCCACCATGCTATTAAGCCAAAATTATATAACTCAATTTTAATTTTTTTTTTGCAGAAGAATTTTTCTAATTAGAAGGTTTTCCGCATTGACATAAAAATTCTTAAAATTATGAAAATGTGGATTGGTATTTAATATGTAAAATTAATTTTATCATTTTTTACGTATCTATGTAGTTAGAGTTTCAAATAATATAACGAGAGAATAAGGATTTCAGTGTATTAAGTAAATTTCAGATTTCATGTTAAGATTGCATAGGGCCATTTCACTATGGGTTGGATAGCCATAGATAGATCAAATTTTATAATAAAACTGCAAAAATTGCAAGTATTATGTCTCGTAAAATAGCTCCGATATTATAATTATTGAGTTTTCCACAGTTTTTATTGTTATTTAATTTATGTGGGCTTCAACACAAACAAAACAAGTTAAAATTTATAGCCGCAATTTTTCTTAAGTGTAGCCACGGAGTAACTTACCACAGTTATTCTCGTCCGAATTGTCTTGACAGTCCGTGATATTGTCACACATCCAATGGGAAGGGATACATCGGATTTCATTCAAACATTTCTTCCAACCACTGGGATATCCATCCTGAGGATCTACATCTAAAACCCCCAAAAGGAAAAGGTTTTACTTGTTTATTAAAGAAAAATTAAAATATATAACAAGATACATTTTCAAAATCTTGACTGTTTGATCAGGTGTTTTTGCATCATCAAGGTATTTTATGGATTCCATAAGCTTTAACGGAAAAATACTTATTTTATACATCTCTTACATAAGGAAAAAAAGAATCAAGACAAATATAACCCTATACTCTCTAAATTTCGTATCCAGGTTTCTTCCTGTATTCAGCATACAAATAATTAAATCTTCATTGCTCATGAACAATAAATTCGGACATTATGTACTTTACATAATGCAACCAGCATCGATTATGTTGAGTTGTCTGCAATTGTTTTCCTTTTATCCTTTATCGTTGGCGTCATACGTAAAACTGGCGAAGCAATAGACATTTGTAATATACAGTTAAATCCGTTGCTGTGAAGGTGCTGACAACAAAGGTTTCTGCAGTTAACTCATCAGAGGAATGATCTGAAAACCGCAAGGTGATCTGGTGATTGTGTAACAAGCCTGAACTGCCTAACGGTAACATTGTTCGCCATGTAGCAAACTACAATCTTTCACCAATTGAACATGTATGGGACATGGTTAGCTAAGTTTCGGGTACTGGAAGATATCGCAGATCTGCATTACAGCAATTGAAGAACCTCTTGTAAAATGAGATTAGGATTCTTTATCATTCCTTATATTGACATATACAAGCAGGCATGCAACGCCACTAGAATAGGTTTAACTAATCACTTTAAACATCCAATTGAATTGTTAACCATAGGTGTACCCTGCAGCTTTGAATTTTTAAACATTTAATAACTTATATGTACTTTTATTGAAATTTAATGCATGTAACTAAAGCAAAGTTAATTTCTTCGCGTTTGCTGAGGAGGTTTTTTTTTTTTTTGCAAAAAAAAAAAAAAAAAATTTAGTCTGTGCCTAATTAAATTTAATGTTTGTTTTTTCTATAAATGCATACTTTTAATATTATTGCAATTATGAAATTTATTTATATTGAAAGATGATAACGTAACTAATGATTCTTATCTAGAAGAATCAGTACTTATCTAAATCATCTAATCTTATCAATGCTTTGTAATTACGCACTTTATTTAAAGTATTAGCAAATTGCCAGATTATCGTCCTAGAATATCGCAACTAATAATACTCTTATTCTTAGATTATCCTACTCCATATTTATGGAAAAACAATAGAGAGATTTTGCATAGTGGAAGCCACCCGCTTTCACTTTTCCGCCACTGCGCATGTGCTCATCAGAAACGGTAATTTATCGGGAAGCTTAAAAGAGTTTTTGCACACCGTCCGCTTTCACTTCCGATAAATTAAAACAGCGGCAAAAGTCTCGAATGCGAGGAGCTGAGTGATGATATAGAATTGAAATACCCAATTCTTGATAAGAAAGATTTAACAAATGTAGATTTTAATCGTTTTTGTCAGAGAACATTTATTTTTTTTAATTATATGTTTTTAATACAAAAAATTGCAAAATGTATCACATATATGCTTATGCTCCACTTGATAATTGCTATTCATCTTTATGTGACAATCAGGTTCAAATATTTATAGAAAATTAAGAATTGTACTATTTTTTAAATCTTTCTTCTTGACCAATTGTAATAAATGTTTAATTTAATTGTTTCACAATTCTGTTCTTAAAGTTATATATATAGATTTTTTTATATTTTTTTATTCTACAAGATTTTTTTTCCTTCTAAGAATTTTCAATAATATTCATTTAAGGACAAATATATTATTAATATTTTTAAGAATAAGAAATAAATGAAGTATAAAAACATGCAAGGAATAAAAAAAAAGTTTTTAAAGAACATTTCTATTTGCAGCTGCTTTGTTATGACTAGCATTGTTGTTTTTGTCTCAATTTAAGCATCTGCTTTTCTCTCCATCTAAAACATCTATTCATTTCCAATCCAGATAGTGTGGAAATAAAAGCTTGATTAAAGTTAATCCCAGTTAAGTTATTTCCTGAAAATATATAGTTTTACCTTTAGATGTAAGTAATAATTTAAATAATGTAATTTTAAATAACGTAAAATAAATGTATATACATGTTTACTTAATTACTAAAATTCTAATAATTACTTATTTTTAACTTTGAAAAAAATTCTCTGCCAAGTTTATGGTAATGAAAAATTTATTATGCAGATATTTTCAAATTAACAATCTGTTTTTATTGATATTTCAGTTATTTTTCATTCCTATTTTTTGTAATTCAAAAGGCTATTTAAAATTGATAACCTGTAAATGTAATTTGTACTTGTTAAAATGCTGCAAGATTTTAGATTCAGATATATATTTAGTTGTTATATGTTTGTTTTTAATTATTAAAAGTATTGCAATTGTAATTGTTTTTAAATACAATTTTTTATTAAAATATAGTATTTAAAATAAAATTTGCTTTTCTGTTTTTATGAAACAAGACTATTATATACAGATGTTTAGTGGTTTCATTGGTAGTAAGCTTTTAAAAGATAATTATAAAAATCTAAACTACCTTAAAATATGTCATTAAGAAAAGTGAATTAAAAATTCATTCTTTCTAAATTTCTTATAAAGCATTTCCTCATTGAAGATTATGTATATAGTAATTAAAAACAACAGTAATAATAAATGTAAATTTAAAATGTTATTTAAAAATTGGTGAACATAATTTTTCTTTTGATGATTAGAAACAAATTTTCTATGAATGAATATGTGACTAGTTTTAATATTAATTTATTTTTCATATTTTTAGTTTTAAGAATATATATATAAATTTATATTAATTTAAAACAAACAAAAAAGAAATTTTTATTTAAAAGTATATTAAAAAACTACTTGCTATAAATAATTTGCTTTAATTATTAAAATTTAATATTAAACTATTTTTTATTTTGATAACTCTTTTATTTTTATGCTAATTAAAAGTACTATAGAAATATTTTCCATTTATTAACCTGCTTCTGTTGGTATTTTAATTTTTTTTATTCCTATTTTGTATTTTATATGATTATTTAAGAAATAGTTTGTAAATTATATTTGTTACTTATGAAGAAATTAGCATTTTTAATATTTAAAAAATAAAAATAAACTATATATAAAATGTATAATTTTGTGCCCTTCTGTTTTAACTTGATTATATTAGTATGGATTTATTTTCTGAATAGAACTTTTTATATTTTGCATTGAACTTTATAATAAATTGAAAATATAAAAACTAAATGTACTATTAAATAAGTGTTTAATAAATTTGCTTGTTTATTTTGAAAATTATTCTTTATTTTAAGAATGCAACATATAACAAGAAAAATGTTTTTATTCATTTTCATCCTTAATATTAGTTACTTTTTTAAAGATTTGGTTTATTTTTATATTTGTTTGCCATTTTTTTTATTTATTACAACTTTCTGTTCCATTTCTTATAATTTTTCTCTTTTCATGAGGATTTTTTTGTAATGGTATGAAAATTAATAATTTTTAACTTTTTTTAAAATCTTTCTGCTATCTGCAAATTAAAAGTTAAGTAGTAATATATAAATGAATCATTACAAGTTTTCTTTTTTTTCCTTGCATGCTTCATGTGAAATTATTAATTTATTTTATACACCTTTATAATAAATTGCAAGTATAAATAAATTTACTATATTGTTTCTTAATAAATTTGTTTGTTTTGTTAGAACATTGTTCTTTATTTAAAGAAATGGCATATTGCAGGAATCAATTTTAACATTTTCATCATAAATATGTAAAGATTTTCAAAAATTTTACTAATCTGTTTTTTAAAGTATGTCATGAATCTTTAAAATTAATTCAAGTATTTTAAATCTCTTTCATAGTGGTTATACATTACAAGAAATGTTAATTTAAAAAAATATTGCTCCATATAATCTGAAATGCTTAAATACATGAAACTTGCACAAAATTATATATAAATAATAAGTAATTTAATCAAAATTTTAAAAAGTTGTACATAAATAAATCTATAAAATATATACATCTTTTTAATGAGTAATGAAATTGTTCACTAAAGACATGTCAATACAAAACAAATAGCAATCTAGTTGTTAGTAAACAAGTACTTTTTTGGTGGTACACTAGCTTGGTTTATGATTTTATTTAGTACATTATTAGCTTATTATTTAACTCAATCTACTATCTATGTCATGAAAATGAATATGAATATGTAAACAGTGATTATATCATTTAATGTTCCATTTTGAAATTGATATATATTTTTATTCTCGAAGGCCTGTTAATAAAAAACAATCAAATTGTGAAAAAATATTTTCTAGTTGTCATTATCTTATTAAAAATGGGGGTGAATTCTCACACTCCTGTAAATTGAAAAAATTATTTTATACATCTTAAAATTTAATATACATGAATAATTCAAATGATCTTGAATTTGGAATATTACTCAGGGGAAGGCGGGGGTAGGATATTCATTTCTGGAAATTAATCTTAATGTTTATAGATCAATATACAATAAAAAATTAAAAACTATTCGTAATATAATTCGAATAAAACTGATGAAACGATAAGGAGTTAAACGTATTAGGAAACGAATTTAACAGAAATTAAACACTATAAACTTAATTTAGATAAATTAAATTATTTTTTAGATTTGTCCACGATCTTTTACTAGAAGAAATGTGTTTAGATGTAATTAAAAAAACATTTTTATTTATCAACGGAATCATCAACGAGGAAGAGCATCAAAGACACAACACAAAAGTATATATTCTACGAATCACGAAAGTAAGTTTCCAGTTTATTTTTTTATTAAAAATATTCTATAATGTAGTTTAATATCGTAACATTATAGTATATTTTATTATATTTAATGCTATTTAATTCTAAAATTCCTATGATAATCTGTTAAAAGCGTAATCGAATTTCATTCATATAACATAATAAGTTTTGCCTATAATGATTTTTGAGTATCTAACTACAAAATACATTTATATATATGAATGAAAATTGATTAAGTTTAAACAGATTATCATGAGAATTTTAGAATTAATTAGCATTAAATATAGTTATGTTAAGAAATTAAACTACATTATAGAATGTTTTTAATACAAAAATAAACTGGAAAACTTACTTTCGTGATTCGTATATGTGTGTTCGTTGCATCATTGTTGATGAGTCAGCTGATCAGTAAAAAAATTTTTATTTAAGATTAATTGTTCGCACATTTCACATTTTTTCTTTGTACAAGATCCCAGACTAATCTAAAAAATATTTTAATTTATTTAAATGAAGTCTATAGCTTTTAACTTCTGCTTCCCATGTTTCACAGTTAGTCAACTTCTCATCTATTCATCAGTTGGTAGCCATGTTTGTTTATTAGAAATGCTTTCAAATCGCATGCGCAGTAGTGCAGTATTGCAGATATGCATGCGCAATAGTACAATGTTTCCAATGAGCATGCGCGCTAGGGAGGAAAAAAACGGACGGTTGAAAAACGTTATGCAAAAACTCTCTAATAACAAATTGCTTATTTAATCTTAATTTTTTAAATAATGCCTATAGATTATCCGCCATTTAGATGGCCGACCACCACATTTTAAAACATAATATCTCGAATCTGAAAATATAAAGGTATTATTTAAATCTAAATAATTATTTAGATCTAAATAATCTAATCTAATATCTAATCTAAATAATTATTTAGATTTGAATAATGCCTTTAGGTTTTCAGATTCGCGATATTACGCTTTTAAAATGTGATGGCCTATATGTTGACAAAAAAAAAAAAAAGAAGCTGAAATGTTCTATAGAACTCGCACTGGATTATCAAATTTATTATGAAAATCTTGTTAGTTAAAAATGTTTGTAGTAATATCGAAATTAAATATACATGATGATAGTATAAATTAATCCCTACTACTTTAATAACATTAACTTTGATAAAATTACAAAATACTAAAATAATACAAGCATGTTGCACTTAAAACAGCAACGAGTGATTTGAGCGATGCTTACAGTTCGACAACCGTTTCCCAACTGCACGAAGAGTGTTTTGCTGTTTCCAACCTTCTGTATTCCTCCTCGTAGCGACATATCACACAGCACTTTTGTATACATCCGCTTTGTTTACGTTTTGCAGTGGGATCGCTACAATGTTAAATTAAAGCTTTCGGTCAGTCTGAGATAGTCATTACAGCAAATTGTTGGAAGAAAGTTCCCCTGTAGGTGACTTGATCTTGCCAGTCTAGCCAACCTAAAATTTACGTCAAGTATGCTTTAAATTGTTTTTAACGTATTTTAACTGTATTGTCTTTCATCTGTTGAAAGTAGATACAATTTGAGTCATGTATGTACTTACTGCAGTAACGCTCATCGGAATTGTCTCCACAATCGTTGCCATTGTCACAGAACCAACCTCGCTTGATGCATTTACCGTTGAAACACTCGAAATTGCCAGGAGTACATTCTCCATAAACTATAGGAAATTAGAAATACATCTTATGTCAACTCTAATAATAATGCAGAATTGTTTTTACATATTTTAAATCAATGATTAACAATTAACAATGCATTAAACCATTTATAACAATTATCTTTAATTGGTATTCAATAGTTTCCAAAAACCACAACAGATTTTCCGAAAATTTTGTACAGCTTATGATGATTAATAAAAACCGGCTTTCTATTACTTTCTTAGTTTAGTAGCCCAAAATTACCTGAAATAACGTTATATCATGTATGTTTTTTTTTTCTTTTTGCATTCACAAAAATTTAATAAAAAGAAGGTTTTATTTCAAAACCCAATTAATTTTCAATTATGAAAGGTAATGTTAATCTAAAACTCAAACTGGAATTTAGTTTCTTTTTAAAACAATTTTAAAAGCATGTCCGTATATGATAAATTAAATATGTAAAAAGGATTTGAAAGCCATACATTGGCAGCCATAAAAAATACCAATTTTCAAAATTAGCAAAATGAGAACTTTTTATAAGTAATCTATACGAACTAAGCTATATCAAATCTAAAAACTAAAAATTATGAACTTACCTTCCGTATAAGTTATGAGAGCTCCGATTAATAAACTACCAAAGATCTTTTCAATTTTATTCATGGCTTCATCGAGTGAGAGTTAAACAAACAAGATTCAAAATGTCTTTTATTTATATTCCTGTAAATTTCATCACAGCTGATAAGATTTCAATCAACAAGTTGATCAGATTTCAATTTTTTCTCCTCCAATCAGATGGTTACCAAGAATTACCCCACAAAATCGAGTATACATTTTGTTAAAGAATTCCTTCTTCTGTATTGGATGTGGCTCAATGTAACAAAAATTGAGGATTTTGAGACGTCTCAAATTTGTAAACTTTTACTGATATTGCAATGAATTTAATATCAAAGGGCAAAGAGCAATCGTAAAATTAAAAAATAATAAAATTTACTGTCATAATAGAAAGGAGGATGAATGAAGTGGTATATGAAGATGTGAAGCAACAAGGACTATAATCCCCTAATCACTATATATATGAACAGTTAGTTTTTCCTTATTTTTATTATGTCACTCTCCACAACGCTCTACGATCGTGTTAGACCGGGACCTACGGTTTAAAGTGGATTCCGAACCACTACAAACATCCATGGCACCGCCAGGGACTCGAGCCCGAAACCTGTGGTACCGAGCGCCAGACACTCGGCCATTCAGGCCCCAATGGAAAGGAATCTAAAATATAAAAGGTCAAAGTTCAGCATTCGATTTTTTTGTTTGATTTTGACAAATTTTAATAGCGAATTTTTGGCGAGTAAAATTGTAACATTTTATTAAATTACCAATTATATTATTATATATTACCAATTATTAAATTACACTTCTTTTTTTTTTATCTTTTTCCGCCAAAATTATTAATAATCATAAATTTGCCTTTCTTGTTAACGTAAACTGAATGCTGGAATTAATGTTGTATTTAACTTTAGTTATCAAAGACATGTATTTAGTTTGCATTTAATAAATGGATAAATCAATCTTTGCACTTTCTTTTTCTACTTCTTCTGAACTTGTTTGAATCTGAGAAAAGATGAATTATTCATCATTGGTGCATTGCTTATAAAGTTCTTTTTTAAAAACAATTTATAAAAGAAAAAGGAATCAAATTTCTTTTTTGTTTGTTCTAATGTAGCTGGCAAACACTTAGACAATTGTCTTCGGTGCCTTAAGGCAAGCGCTGCACAGACGTTACTCACTAGCACTACCCAGGAGGTGCGTGTAGCTAGAAAATAAGATACGGCTGCGGAAATAACAATACCCCAGCAACGCTCTACGATCATGTTAGATACGGACCACTATAAACTGCATTACGAACCACAATAAACATCCATGGCACCGCCGAGACTCGAACACGAAACCTGTGGTACTGAGAGCCAGAGCACTAGCCACACGACAATTCAGGCCCCTTTTTCACTTGTAAGTTAACAAAAAATGTATTCTATAATAAAAGTTAAAATTCTATAATAATAGTTAAAGTTATTCTAAAATAAAAGTTACGTAAAAGTTAAAAATGAAGTTCTATAATAAAAAAATATTTCTAATTAGCCTAACTCAAGAATTTTGTTATGCTTCTGGGTTCTTTATACTCATGAGGAAATATCTTGATATAACTATCAGCGGGGCCTGAATGGCTGAGTGTCTAGCGCTCGGTACCACAGGTTTCGATTCGAATCCCGGCGGTGCCATGGATATTTGTAGTGGTTCGGAATCCATTTTAAACCGTAGGTCCTGGTCTAACAGGATCGTAGAGCGTTGCGGGGGCATTGTTACACCGCGTCCGTGGCTTATTTTCAAGTTACACGAGCCCTGGGTAATGCAAAGTGAGTAACTTCTGTGCAACGCTTGCCTTAAGGCATCCAAAACAGCTGTCTGAGTGTTTGCCAGCTGCATTAGAAAAAAAAATTATCTAACTCAAAATAAGTTAGAAAGAATCTAAACTTCTACAAGTCGAATATTTCCTTACAAAATCCGCGTAAGTCGAAATCCTCCATAAGCCGAAATCTCTCTAACTCGTATTATTTGGCGTCTCCTTGAAGTTCGACTTACAGAGGTTCTACTGTAGTACTAATTTGTGAAAGCAAACTGATAATAAGCCCATAAATCTATTCTATCTGCCCGTGTACAGCGATTTGAGAAAGAATTGAAGGGAAAAATTACAAGACAGAGATAACTGAGAATGTTATATTTCATATATTCAGGACATATTGAAAAATGTAATGTCTATATTGTACCATACAATCCTGAGAGTGTTGAAAACATACATGTTTCGGCTGGTTTATATGATTTTCAGGATTTGATGATTGAGGGCTATAGAATTTTGCTAAGTAGGCAATTACAAATTTATTCTATGAAACGAAGTTTATGTGCAGAATTTAGGAAACATTAAGAAGTAATTCAGCTAAAGTTGTTAAATTCATGTTACATAATTACGGGCTTTGATTAAACTGTGAACAGTTCGAATTATCATTCAAAATAATGAACTAATTTTAAAACAAAAATAAATATATCAGCAACTGATGTGTTGATTTTATTGTTGCGTATATATTACTTTATTTATGTGAATTATTTATTTAAAGATAATAAAAAAATCCTTATACATTTTAAGTTTTTTTTTGTCTTCCTTAGTCATTGAAAAATAATACTTCAAAAATTGGTTTTCAAATGTTTCAGTTATATACTGCAAAAATAGTATGGTATTACTCAATTTCGGTAAATAATATATTAAGCTAATGTTTATAAAAATAAGGTATAGAAAAAAATCTTAGAAAACAAGTAACATAAAAAATTTTAAGTCAATTCCTACTTTGCAGATAAAGTTGAAATTTTCCTCTTACATTTGGCGCCATCTATTATTAGATACATGCAACTTAAATCTAAAAAAAAACTAAAATTACTTAACTAAATTTAATTACTGAATTAATATTTGAAAAAACTGTATTAGCATCCAGTATCATCCACTGCAAGTTAAAAAAAAAATGTATCTGAACTTGAGTGGATGAATACAAAGTGTTTTATTAACGATTGAAAATTTGAACAAGATATATATATAGGGAGAGTGGGAACTAATAGTAGGAATTGAAAAAAAAAACATTCGTCTGTTTATGCAATTTCACTGTTATTAAACATTTCATAGTGAAGCTACTTACTACAATAAAACATTTCATACTTGAGAACTACTACACATTTGAGTGGTTCTCAACTTCTGCACTTAGTTTTTAAAAGAAATGCTATGCCCTCTTAACCTTGTATACGTTAATATTAAACAAACAGTAGAGTTCTAAAATAGAACAGTTCTTGCAAATATGCGCATTGTAAAGCAATACAATAAGCGCGATAGGGAGAAAAAATACCGGACGATTAAAGTATGGTATGCAAAAACTGACTGATATAAGTTACAGATTGGTTTGGTTTGTCGCTCTACGGTCATCTTGTGCACACGAGGGTTAAACAGACCGGGACCTACAGTTTATGAAGAAACGAATTTTAAACTATGATTCTGTTACTTCAGTTACTTCACCAGAGAATTAAAAAAAAAATGTTTAGAACAGCAAAAAAAATTGCAAAGTCTGCGTTCTAATTTGGAACAAGAGATACCGAAGGCTGCGTAATCATACAGGATGGTATAGCAGCTAAGGATTTTTAAGATTAAATTAATTATGCGTATATATCTCTGGTGTTGGTAAAGTGCGAGTTTGTAATTAGTATCAATAAATGATAAATTTTGATGTTTGTGTTGGAATTTCTATATGGCGTAGTTTGTAGAATTCGGTACCTGACAGGAATTTTAAAAGAAAAGGTATTCAAGTTTGGCAGCTGTTGAAGTACAAGTCATAGTTCATTTTTTAAGTATAATATAATTAGCAATAGTATTATTATTACTCAAAAAATGTCAGGAAATGATTGATTCTTATTAGAGAAGACGAAAAATGGACCAAGATTTTCTTTGCGAATTGGAGTTTGTGGAATATCGATGAAATTGGTTAATGAGATGCGCATCTATTCAGCCACTCACATAGCATTGAAAGAAAAAACATATAAAACCCTTAACAGTAAAAAAGAAGTTGAAGAACCGTTAAACCGTGAGACTGGGGTTTTGGATTATAAATCAAATGAAGATAATCTGAAATCTCATTTTGAGAATAGGGTAGAGGTATCAACGAGATACTGTACCACATGACTACTGTAATACTGACTGTATAGACGAGATATGAATGTACTGTAATACGAAATTCTCATATTAAAAATTTCCGGGAATTTGACTATATCATTTATAAGCAGGCTTCAGTCTTTAGCATGGCAATGCTAAACATAAAATCGACGGATGCGAAGGTAACTCAAAACGACCTGTACCTCCATGAAGATTCAGTTAAACCCGAAACTTAGGTATTTGTCCATAATTTGCATGCAAATAAATTGAGAGATGATTTGGAAAGAATATCTACGTGAATATTTCGATGTATATGATATCGTCGTAAGCGTCATTGTAGGCAAAGCAACTAGCAAGAAACTAGATTTTGCATTAGCGGATTTTGAGGGTTATGACCCTGTTCATAAAATTGTTTTCTAAGGTCACAACTTTAAAAATCTTTGATTTGAAGATCATAAAACTCATTCAGGATGACAGTCTCATTTCTCATTTGACTGCTGAGCGTATGTCTGACAACTCAATCCCGTAAAAAGAAAACTTCTCCTGTATAGAAACGGCCTGATGGCCAATTGGTTAGCGCTCTGGCCTTAGGTACCACAGGTTTCAGGTTCGAATACTGGCGGGAGCATGGATGTTTTTTAGTGGTTCGGAATCCCCGTTAAGCTGTAGGTCCCGGTCTAATTAGCCTAAAGTGTGCACAAAATGACCGTAGAGCGGCAAACCAAACTAAACCTGTCTAGATATCTACCAGAGAGCAGATGGCCTTGGGGTTGTTGCACCGATGATAATAATGATTATGAATAATACTTGAATAACATTTGTTGATGAATGCAAATAAACTAATCATATATAAAAAAAACACAATATTTATCAATTAAATTTATTTTCCACAATATGTTAAGACTTAGTATTGATATACGCATCTTAAAGGCAGAGAAGAAGAATTTTTCTTCTACAACAAGTAATTAAGCCACTCCATCAATACATATTAATTGATATCTTTTCTTAACAGATTTGCAGCAAATTTAACTTCTCTTCTAAAACAGAAGACAATATCAGGCAATTTATCTGTGGTAAACAGATCAAGAGACTTCAGAAAGTTGCAAAAGCGATTGGAGTACAGCTTCCATCTTCGATTGCAGATCATTCCTTTTGCAAAGGCGAATAGCGCTCGTTTCCAATTCGTTGAAATAGGCCAAAGCAAGTATAGCTGCATTGTCAAGATTGAGGATTCCTTCATTGCAGAGAACTTCGACAATGGTATTGGCGTACACTTGCATTACAATTGGCTGTGAAAGTGCTCCGCAATCGTCTGTAATGGGATCAACTGTCAATTTGGCAAAAAAATCTGCAGAAGGCACTTTGAACTTTTTCAGAATTGAAGCGATGTACTTGCAGTAATATTCCCTAAAGACTGAAGGAGTTATGTCAGAGTAGTCCAAGGCGTCCGTTGCTAATTTTGAAGATAAGATAGCATTGATGAAGGTAGAAGTAAAAATAGTCTTGACATTACATTCGGATTGACAAGTTGCAAAACTTCCTGTTAAGAATGGAGTGCCAAAAACACCTGCAATCAAAAGGGATATTTAAATTAAAGTACTAATTTGTTTTCAATTTGGGAAATGATATTAATTGTACATCAATATGTGCTACACGAAAATAATTACAGAGAAATAAAGCTTTGTTAAAAATAAAATACAGAAAATTATGCCAAAAGTTAAGATTAATAACAAAATATTATTACTAGTACTAATAAGGCACACTAAAACACAGCAAAGGAGGAATAATTAGTGCATTTGGTAAAAATTTAGCATTCTGTTTTATATAAGAAAATCAAAAAAATTTTTGTATTAAAGGTTTTTTATCATAGCTTTAAAAAAACACAATTCCTCTCTTTTGGAAATTGATGCTGGTAAAAGTACATGTTCTCTATTCAGGGTACCTCTAAAACATTCCCCTTATATATCAGTAGTCAACAGTATATATCTCATCAGAAAATATCTGCAATTTCCATAATTAATCACATGTTCTCTATTCAGTGTACCTCCAAAACTTCCCCCTCATGGATCAGTAGTTAACAGAACATATCTCATCAGAAAATATCTGAAATTTCCATAATTAATTACATGTTTTCTATTCAGGGTACCTCCAAAATTTCCCCCTTATATATCAGTAGTCAACAGTATATATCTCATCAGAAAATATCTGCAATTTCCATAATTAATTACATGTTTTCTATTCAGGGTACATCCAAAATTTCCCCCTTATATATCAGTAGTCAACAGTATATATCTCATCAGAAAATATCTGCAATTTCCATAATTAATTACATGTTTTCTATTCAGGGTACATCCAAAATTTCCCCCTTATCAGTAGTCAACAGTATATATCTCATCAGAAAAATATCTGCAATTTCCATAATTAATTACATGATCTCTATTCAGTGTACCTCCAAAACTTCCCCCTCATGGATCAATAGTTTACAGTACATATCTCATCAGAAAATATTTGAAACTTTAATAATTAATTACCAAAAATAATTGTTTTTTCTGTTTAAAATTCAATAATTGTCTTAAAAATTAGAGTACCGATTTGATGAATAGCCGGTACGAAACGTGACGTGAAAGTTTGGGTAAAAGCACATATGCAAATGATTGAAAGTTCATTATGACCTCTCATTGTGTAAAAGCCCATAGATGGTGTTAATGTGCCTCCACAATAACACAAAAATAACTTTTCCTGCAAATGAAGGATTTATTAACTGAGGGGGTTTTACGACAACGTCGATGCAAATAACAATAGCTTTCTGAGTTCAAGAATGGAGGTAACATTGGCATAACAGAGGCTAGATAGTGTTGGGACTAGTAAACTAGAGTGAGATAGCTCTCTTCATCCCGATGCCCTCGGCGAAGCAGTAATGGAAAAACCTTATCTTTTGACAAGTATGCGCACAGCTGATTACGCTATTGTCTGTCATCCATCCCAGATGGCACGATTTAAGTAGGTGTCTGTGTCTGTTCTTGCTTTTTCCGGGTGAACTCGATGGAGCAGTAATGGGAAAGCCTTATCGCTTGACAAGTATGCACACACAGCCGATTACGCTATTGTCTGCCATCCGCACCAGAAGGCACGATTTAAGTAGGTGTCTGTGTCTGTTTTTACTTGTTCCGGATGCCCTCGATGAAGCAGTAATGGAAAAGCCTTATCGTTTGACAAGTATGCGCACAGTTGATTACGCTATTGTCTGTCATCCATCCCAGATGGCACGATTTAAACAGGTGTCTGTTTTTACTTGTTCCGGTGCCCTCGGCGAAGCAGTAATGGAAAAACTTATCTTTTGACAAGTATGCGCACAGCTGATTACGCTATTGTTTGTCATCCATCCCAGATGGCACGATTTAAGTAGGTGTCTGTGTCTGTTCTTGCTTTTTCCGGGTGAACTCGATGAAGCAGTAATGGGAAAGCCTTATCGCTTGACAAGTATGCACACACAGCCGATTACGCTATTGTCTGCCATCCGCACCAGAAGGCACGATTTAAGTAGGTGTCTGTGTCTGTTTTTACTTGTTCCGGATGCCCTCGATGAAGCAGTAATGGAAAAGCCTTATCGTTTGACAAGTATGCACACAGCTGATTACGCTATTGTCTGTCATCCATCCCAGATGGCACGATTTAAACAGGTGTCTGTTTTTACTTGTTACGGTGCCCTCGGCGAAGCAGTAATGGAAAAAACTTATCTTTTGACAAGTAGCGCACAACTGATTACGCTATTGTCTGTCATCCATCCCAGATGGCACGATTTAAGTAGGTGTCTGTGTCTGTTCTTGCTTTTTCCGGGTGAACTCGATGAAGCAGTAATGGGAAAGCCTTATCGCTTGACAAGTATGCACACACAGCCGATTACGCTATTGTCTGCCATCCGCACCAGAATGCACGATTTAAGTAGATGTCTGTGTCTGTTTTTTACTTGTTCGGATGCCCTCGATGAAGCAGTAATGGAAAAGCCTTATCGTTTGACAAGTATGCACACAGCTTATTACGCTATTGTCTGTCATCCATCCCAGATGGCACGATTTAAACAGGTGTCTGTTTTTACTTGTTCCGGGTGCCCTCGGCGAAGCAGTAATGGAAAAACCTTATCTTTTGACAAGTATGCGCACAGCTGATTACGCTATTGTCTGTCATCCATCCCAGATGGCACGATTTAAGTAGGTGTCTGTGTCTGTTTTTACTTGTTCCGGATGCCCTCGATGAAGCAGTAATGGAAAAGCCTTATCGTTTGACAAGTATGCACACAGCTGATTACGCTATTGTCTGTCATCCATCCCAGATGGCACGATTTAAACAGGTGTCTGTTTTTACTTGTTACGGGTGCCCTCGGCGAAGCAGTAATGGAAAAACTTATCTTTTGACAAGTAGCGCACAACTGATTACGCTATTGTCTGTCATCCATCCCAGATGGCACGATTTAAGTAGGTGTCTGTGTCTGTTCTTGCTTTTTCCGGGTGAACTCGATGAAGCAGTAATGGGAAAGAAATATACTTATCGAAAAATCTTGACAAGTATGCACACACAGCCGATTACGCAATTGTCTGCCATCCATTGTAATTATTATTATTATATCAGAATGCACGATTTAAGTAGATGTCTGTGTCTGTTTTTTACTTGTTCCGGATGCCCTCGATGAAGCAGTAATGGAAAAAGTTCCTTATCGTTTGACAAGTATGCACACAGCCATTTAAAAAATGTTACATTTCAAATGCTGAACTTGTCTGTCATCCATCCCAGATGTGTAAAAAGTGTTAAAGTGTAACATTTTTAAATTGATAATAGGAATTGATTACGTACTTAATATTTCAGACTGTAAAGTGTAACAATTGAAGGTAGCAAAAATATGTTTCAATATATGTTCAATCCTCCCTATTTCTAATTAGCTGATTTTAATAAACCAAATTGTTGCCAACATCTTCGTGTATCCGCACAATTTCACCCATATTATTCACAAACTTGAAAAGGGCGTCTCATCTTCATATTGATGTGATGTGGTGTTGTAATAGTATTATATGTTATCATAGTATTATATAATATATAATGATTTATGGAAGGGTATAAATGATTTACGGAAGAAATTTTTCACCATTACTAAGATATGATAATTTAAAGCATCATTGAAATAAATGTCTCTATTAAATGTCTGAAATAAATGTCTGTCTATAAATGTTTCTATAAGTTACATTTTCCGCGTATTATGCTTGTCATTAAGCTTTACCCAGCAAGTCAATAAAACCGAGTTATTATCATTCTGTGTTTTTTTATCCGACTTATTACAGCAACAATAAGTTATTCGCTGTCGCGGGCCGGATTGATGACCCCTGATCTAAACTAAACCAGTGAATCAATCACAATGAAAAATGACAGTACTATGTGCTAACGATTGATGAATTTCATTCTAAATGTAATTTTTGTAAAAAAAAAAAATTAAAAAAACTTCATGTAAATAAATTTATTTCAGAGAATTATGTGAAGAAAACATTTTTATTGCAATTGATTTGGAATGAAAAATCAATAATTTGCAAACTGAATTTTTACACTAATTGAAAAGCTGGAATAATTTTGAAAAATTCTGTATTTCAATCTAAAACCAAGATGATTTATTTATAAGATTGATTTTGGGAACAAAATTTAAATTAAATTATTCAACTGAATATCTTGTAAAACCCTTTTCAATTTTTATATTCTAATTCCTAAAATATTATCAATGGATTAGATTTTTAAATTACAATAATTAGTTATTTCATGAAAAATTTCATAATATTTTTTTAAAAAGTAAATTTCAATGGATTTTAATTTCTTTACAAGTTTAAAATTCATTTGATATTAATTATACTAGATCAGAATTTTTTTTTTTTTTTTTAAATTGTTAAAGTTAAATCATTTATTTCGTTTTTTATTTTAGTACATCATTAAATATATTCCTACTTTAATGCCCAATAAACTAAAATAACATTTAAAATTTAATCGTTATTTCTTTTTAATTAAGTTTAATCACTTATTTCGTTTTTACCGTAAAAATCATTAAATATATTTTTTCTTCAATGCCCAATAAACTAAAATAACTTTTTAAAATTTAATCATTAATTTTTCTAACTAAGTTTAATCATTTATTTTGTTTTTACAGTAAAAATCATTAAATATATTCGTTCTTCAATGCCCAATAAACTAAAATAACTTTTTAAAATTTAATCGTTAATTTTAATTAAGTAATCATTTATTTCGTTTTTACCGTAAAAATCATTTTCGTTCTTTAATCCCCAATAAGCTAAAATAACGTTTAAAATATAATCGTTATTTTTTTTTAATTAATCATTTATTTCGTTTTTACCGTAAAAATCATTAAATATATTCCTTCTTTAATGCCCAATAAACAAAAATAACTTTTTAAAATTTAATTGTTAATTTTTTAATTAAGTTTAATTATTTATTTCGTTTTTACCGTAAAATTCATTAAATATATTCGTTCTTTAATGCAAAAAAAAATTGTTTTTAAAAATTCAGTTTGTTGATATATAACGTTATTTTTAATTATTAAGTAATAACTGATAAAAAGTCTCTAGACAATTTTTAAGTACAACATTTTAATTCTCTGTTTTTGTTTAAAATTCATGTTCGTTGAGAAGATTGCATAAAAGTGTTTGCCACAAAAATTAAGATTATATTGGTGGTTATTTAAATTAACAAGGATCAGAAAATTATTTCAATTTTACCATAGAAAAACATTAAATATATTCATTCTTTAATACCCAATAAACTCATTTTTAAAAATTCAGCTCGTAGATATATACAGTTCGTAATATTATTTTTAATTATTAAGTAGCTGATAAAAAATCTCCAAATATTTTTTAAGTACAGCATTTTAATTCCTGTTTTTACAGTTTTTAATTCATGTTCATTGTGACGATTGCATAAAAGTGTTTGACACAAAATTAAAATTATATTGATAACTTCTTATATTATAAGATAGGTCAGAAATTTAGAATTCAGTTGGTAATAATTATACTAGAACAGAATTTTTAAAAATTGTTAAAGTTAAATCATTTATTTCATTTTTACCATAGATAAATATTAAATATATTCGTTCTTTAATGCCCAATAAACTTATTTTTGACCATTGATATGTATGTAAATTCAATTCCTTGATATGTATCATTATTTTTAACTATTAAGTAACTGATAAAATTCTAGACAATTTTTAAGTACAACATTTTAATTATCTGTTTTTACAGTTTTTAATTCATGTTGTTGTTGTTGCCGTGTCCCTCAGGGAAGGAGGGAAGAGGGGTGCAGCTTCTGTTCTGATGGAGCACCCGTAGGTAGAAGTCTGACTTCGGCTTCGTGACGCTCTTACAGTCATAGGAGACCGGGAACTACGGCTTAAAGTGGATTCCGAACCACTACAAACATCTATGGCACCGCCGGGACTCAAAACCGAAAGCTGTGGCACTCGGCCGTCCAGGCCCTTTAATTCAAGTTCATTGTGAAAATTGCATAAAAGTGTTTGACACAAAAGTTAAGATTATATTGATAATTACTTAAATTATAATAGGAAACAGAAAGTTAGTTTTATAAAAATAAATTATTATACTTACTTAAAAATGGAGATGGTATTCCTTCAATTCCACTCAATTGCGTAGCGAAGGTTATTTCTACTCCGGCAATTAAAGAAATCATCAAAAAAAATGCGTGACATTTTTTTTTTTGTTAACTACCCAATCTAGAAAACTATTATTTATGAAATTAGTAAGTTTTTAAAGTTTTTAAAAAGTATTAGATAACGATAAACACAGATTTAAGTAAATCAATTGTCAATAATCAAAAATTTCTAAACCTATAAAAATAGCTAATGATAATGTTTTCTTAACAACCTAGAAAAAAAAAGATGCACACAGAAATGACTAACACGGCTATTGATAAACATTTTATCCATATTTAACTTTTATAAAGACACCTTGTTGACGCAGCGCTTTAAAAGAACAATCAACAATGGTTTCGTGCAGTTGAAATGACCAGACGGTAAACGAAATAATAACGGATAAATGTTTTCGAAACTGTCTAAAGTGTTCTTCGAATCGATCGTCTCGTCATTAATTTTCTGTCTGACCCTTAATTATTCTGTTTTAGCAAACAAAAGTCTCATTTATTTGACACCTTTGCATTTATTACAAGAACATAAATAACATTGCAATGAAATTACGCGTAGAATTCTTTAGAAGTTTCAAAAATACTACTGTACCCAAAAAAGTAAAACCAATCATTTTTTTTCAAAAACTCTTTATTTATTCTTCCAAATTTATTTCGTCGCTTTCAAAGCAATCCCCTCCGGACGCAATGAACATATGTCAACTTTTTTTCCAATCCTCAATGCATACTAAAAGAGATGGCCACGAGAGGCTATTCACGTTGAATCTCTTCAATCGACTCAAAACGGTGACCCGGAGTGGTCTTTTCAGTTTAGGGAATAACCAGAAGTCGCACGGTGTTAATACGGTGGTTGTGGAGTTTCATTTTTGTCGAAAAAGTCACGAAAAATCAATGCAGTGTGAGCTGGCCCATTCAGTGTTTTCGGTACCAATCGAGATTTGATGCGTTTGAGGCCCAAAATGGAATTGACCGATCCTTTTGAAATTCCAACATCATCAGCATGGTCTCTAATTGTAAATCGACAGATTGCAAGCACCAAATCTTTAATTTTTTGGACGTAAGCTTCGTCGGTTGAGGTGGATGGTCGACCAGAGGGCTCTTCGTCTTCAACGTTCTCTGCCTTTTTTTAACTGTTTATACCACTTCTAAACATTTCTTTCCGATATAGAAATGCTCACCGAGTGCCTTCTGAAACATTCTATACGTTTCCGCAAACAAAATTGAATGCAAGTTCTTTGCTCAATTAATGCAGACATTTCAAAAATCGCCGGAATCAGTTTCAGCGTCTCACAAAGCCAAGCGTAACTCAAACACTAATGAATATTTTGACGTTAAATTTTTACACAGATGTCAAGGACAGTGCCAGTAACCTAAGAAAGAAAAAAATTGAAATTCCATAAACCCCTGAATTTTAAATTGAAAATTGGTCTTCCTTTTTGGACAGAGGAGTAAATAATAAGCTAAGCATCCTATTATCAAATAAAATACCCTTAATCTAAAGATCAACATTTTAATAATGCATATTATATACCTAAGAAAACTAAATTTTTATATCAGTTTGTGAATTTAATTTTAGGACTATTTAATATTCATTTTCAGTTGATAGGATTTAAATTACTGCTTTTTATGTGGGTTGGGGAGTAAATTAAATTGGATTATACGATAACTATGTGGAATCAATCCCAGCAAGTTGTTCATTCTTTCATCATCATGATTAGCGCAACAGCCCCATGGTGGTCCAAGGCCGTCTGCCTACTGGCAGATTTCGAAACATGAGATGTCTTCTTTTTACGGGGTAGGGTTGTCAACCCTACGTCCAACTCTCTACAGTCATGTAGACTGGGACCTACAGTTTAAAGTGGATTCCGAACCACTACAAACATCCACGGCCAAGGCGGAACTGGAACCTGAAACCTGTTGTACCGAGAGCCAGAGCGCTTGTTTATTATTTACTAAAATATATTTCACTTTCTACTACAGCATTACTGCGTGAAACTAAACGAGCTACTTTTTCTATGGAGTATCTCTATAGAATTTGTACAATACTATCCTAATTTCGCAGAAAATACAATGACCCTCTTCATTAATTTTGTTTAATATGGTGCCACTAAATATTTCTTAGTCTATGATGGGTTCTATTGCAATACTATAAAAAAGTCTAATCTAGTCTATTATGGAATTGTGCAATACTATCCTAATCTCGCAGGTAAGGCAATGACCGTCTTCATTAATTTTGTTTAATATGTTTCCACTAAAAATTTCTCAGCCTATGATGGGTTTTATTGCAATACAATAAAAAAGTCTAATCTAGTATATTTCTTAGTGTATTATTATTATTTTTTTGTTCTAATGCAGCTGGCAAACACTTAGACAGCTTGGTCTTGGATGCCTTAAGGCAAGCGCTGCACAGACGTTACTCACTTTGCTTTACCCAGGGGGCGCATGTAACTTGAAGATAAGCCACGGAGACGGAGTAACAATTTCCCCGCAATGCTCTACGATCCTATTAGGACAGGGACCTACGGTTTAAAGTGGATTCCGAATCATTACAAACATCCATGGCACCGCCGGGACTCGAACCCGAAACCTGTGGTACCGAGCGCCAGAGAGCTAGCCACTCGGCCATTCATGTCCCTCTTAGTGTATTATAGAATTGTACAATACTATCCTAATCTCGCAGATAAAGCAATGATCCTCTTCATCAATATGGTGCCACTAAATGTTTCTTAGTCTTTGATGTGTTTTATGATCCAGATGTGTTTTTCGATTATTTTTAGGATGCAAACAACACTCCGATGTATCAATATTATTTATTGATATTAAGTTCAACCTGGAATATCCTCAAGTAACTCTCTATCCTACTCCTATATATTCTGCCCCTTTAACTTCTGTATTTCATTTGGCCAAAATATAACTGCTTCTTCATACGTTGTTGGACGTTGCTGAGATTCTGATCCAGATCCTTCATTTCAGTAGCTAGAATTCTAATTATCAGACTGTAACTTCTCTAATTGATTGATTTTGAGTACCGTTTCCTCCAATTTCATGCATCACTTGTGTCCTAGTAGCATTTCATGGTGTAATTTCTGTTTTGAAAACAGAATAAATTCCCATAAACGGCAAGTTTTTCAACTATATACAATGCTTTCTGTTGGTTTAATAGATGTATATAGGATCCAAATTAGCAACAGATCTAATGCATCCAAACTCATAGTAGTTAAAGTAATGATTCTCAAGTTTCGGTCAAAATGTTCGAAATGCCCTATGTGCAAATTATTGGATCTTGTCAAAACGTTTTACTGACTTTGGGGCACTGTTTTGCAAAATTAAAATAATATTTACTATAAAATCATCAAGGGATTGATGATTGATAGGATGTGTAATAGCAGCATAAATAAATGAGAATAATTGGATTTAAAAGTTCACTTATTGCTTTACCATTGTGTTGTTAATACTATTTATCTATGTGTATTACACGTTCATTTAGTATTTGGCCATAACACTAAGAATTTTGATGGAGGAGTACTCTGGCGCTCGGTACAACAGTTTTCCGGTTCGAGTCCCGATGGTTCCATGGATTTTGGTAGGGGTTTGGAATCCACTTTAAGCCATAATTCCCGGTATAATATGATCGTAGAGCATTGTGGAGGTAGAGTAATTCGCGTCCTTAGCATCCAAGCTGCACTGTGTAATGCTCAATGAGTGACAGTGATGCAGGCCTTGATTATGGCATAAAGATTAAAATCTGTATAGGCAGCTGCATTAGAACAACATAAAATCATCAATTATGAACTATTATGTTCCTCCTTAGCTAACAGACTTTGTAAAGGCGGCAAGGTATATCGCATAATAAAGTGGGGCAGCCTGCTTGAAATGTTTCACAATATGACATTCAAATGTGGTAGAATAATCCAAAATGACCTTGAGGACGATATTTCTTACTCAAATTCTATGTAATGAGTGCTCATGATGTAATGGGAAATATGTAATAGCTCTTTTGAATCAGTGGTAAATGCTCTCATGATTAAGTGCCATCTTTAAAAGAAACATATCCGAATAACTGGCATAAGTCTATATATTTGTTGTGCAAAAAAATTCTAAATCAGCCAAATACAACTAAACTCAATCCAATCAAAAGTATTTAAATTGCTATTGGTCATAAAGTTTGCTGTAATGTTTTATGTATCGCTAACGGTTTGCTTTCAAACGAGTGATTTGTTGATCCTCTATCAGAAGTATACAGCGGTTTTTTGGAGTTTGGGGACTTTTCTAATTGTTTTAAGCAAATGGCAAGGAACGCGAGTTTCGATTACAAGATTACATGGAAGATCCGAGATATCAAAGTGTACAACTTTCCTCTCATGGGACCCTTAAAAAGTCCTGAATTTTTTATAAGGTGTGACGACGTGACATCTTGGAGGCTTTGTCTTGATTATGACAAAAATAATAAGTCTCTGTATTGTGTAGTGCAGAGGACAGACGAGGTAAAATCTCTGAATGAGCTGACTGTGGCTTTTCAATTGCATATTCGCAGTGAAACACAAAAGAAAGAGGTGTGCTCAGGACAGTTTCTTGCAACGCTGTCAAACAGAGACTCTCAACCAATAAGCCTTAATAAAGTCGTGACTGTGGAATCGCTTAAAGACTCTAATGGCAGAGGTATTGAAATGTGTTTCGAGTTCAAAATTACCATTGATCGAAACTCTTTATCGGTGAGCAATCCACATTTGTCGCAGTTCTCGAAAGATATATTTGATTTGTATTACTCTAAAAAGTACACCGATCTCACTCTAAAAGCTAAAGACGAGTTTCGGGCAGAGGTGCACCGTTTTATTCTAGAAGTTCGCTGGCCAGAACTCTTGCAGGGAAAGAGAAATGCTGAAGTTATAGGTGTCGATACGTCTAAAGACATTTTGGAAACCATTTTAAAATATATATATTGCGAAACTGTTGAAGTGAAGTGTGAACGACTGCCCGATCTCGTAAACCTTTTTCAAAACCATTCTCTTCCCGATATGGAAGTCAAAATCCGGAATTACCCATATGAATCCATCTTGATAACTCCCATGAATTACGTGAACATGAGCATAGTGTACGACTTGGAACCTCTGAAGTATCGAGACTACGAACCTCACTTAAAAGTAATGCCTGTCTCTAACTTGCAAGTTCAAGACTTGATGATAATGTTCCACGTATGCAAGCAAAGTGACGGGGACATTGATTTAAAAGCCGTTCTTCAGTTCTCCGATTTCGATTACCGTAAACCGGTGCACGTCAAGTGTGATATTAGTCTTCAATTTGGAGAAGAATGGAAATCGGACAGGCAAGAAACGAGGGGCTTCACCACGAATGACGAATGGATTCTGGACATTCATTGCCCAACGGACAGGTGCAACAAATTGAAATTTGAAATGGTACTCTGCGATGGAATGGATAGTGAAAATATTGAACATGAACGTTGTCACTACATCCTCATGCATTCAGTTCCCATCTTGAAAGATCCGCTTAAATTTTGCGATGGCATATTTCGCAAGCTGGAAGATTCTAACAATCGATTCGATGTTAAGCTGATTGTTGAAAGTGACTTTTTGTTATGCCACAGACATATTTTGGCTGGTCGCTCTGAAAAATTCAAACGTATGTTAGATGGCGTTCCTGCGGTAAATAACGAAGTCGCCATGTTAACTGTACATGACATCAGCCCAGAAATCCTTAAAATGCTGGTGAATTACATATATTACTGTGATATTCCTACACAGAAGTTAAAAAACCCGTATACTGCAACGAAACTGATGGAGGCTGCGAAAGTGTTTAACCTGCACCTACTGGAAAAAGAATGCGCCGATTCTTCTCAAACTCCTTGAAAGAAAAACTGAGACTTTTATATACTTGGTCCAATTTTTAAAATGGGTTTTTGCTCAAAGCCTATTAACTTATTGAGTGCGACGTCTAAAATGTTTAATGGCATTGTGTTCATGCAAATTTTTAAACTATTTAAAGAAATAACGCTTGCATCGTTTTATACGAACTATTAACTTGTAAAAAAAAGTTTAAATAAAACCTATTTTCCCTCCTTAATTCGTATTTCACGAAATTTAGTTTCGTTAAAGAAAGTTTAATGTCACCCGCTTGGTACAATAAAAGCTTAATGTTTTTTTTTTTTTTTTTGTTCTAATGCAGCTGGCAAACACTTAGGAGAGCTTGGTCTTGGATGCCTTAAGGCAAGCGCTGCACAGACGTTACTCACTTTGTATTACCCAGGGGGCGCGTGTAACTCGAAGATAAGCCACGGACGCGGAGTAACAATGCCCCGCAACGCTCTACGATCCTATTAGGACCGGGACATACGGTTTAAAGTGGATTCCGAACCACTACAAATATCCATGGCACTGCCGGGACTCGAACCCGAAACTTGTGGTACCGAGCGCCAGAGCGCTAGCCACTCGGCCATTCAGGCTCTTAAAAGCTTAATGTGGCTGTATAAAATTTCCTTGTTCAAATTTTTCATTACAATGTTAGTTTTTATTTATAGCTTAACATATTAAGGATGCTGTTAAACAGCACATTACAAAAACCTGGGAAATCCTAATTTGAGATTTTTAACTTAACTCAGAATTTTTTAAGAATCATTTTAAGCATCCCCGGTGAACGACTGTAGTAAGTTTACTTCATACGGTGAAGAAATGCTTATTTCCAAGTGTAAAAAAACCCATACCTTTTCGTATCTGAGGCCTGGTGCCCGAGTAGCTAGCGCTCTGGAGCTCAGTACCACAGGGCTTCGGGTTCGAGTCCCAGGATGCCACGGATGTTTCGGAATCCAATTCAAGCTGTAGATCCCAGTCTAATATGATCGTTGACCGTTGGGGAGTATGTTGCTCATGTCCGTAGCATATCTTCAAGCTACACATGCCCCCTGGGTAGTGCTAAATGAGCAACAGCGATGCAGCTTTGCTAATGGCATAAAGATAACTGTCGCTAAATTAGCAACTGCATTAAGAAAAACCTTTTCGTATATTAAAAACTTAATGGCGTTCTACAAAGATAAATCTAAACTCATGCTTTATGTTAATAATGTTTCACAAAATCTACTAATAGGGCAGTAGTGACGGTGAAGTTAAATTTTACGCATTTCGCATGCAATTAATTCCAACCTGAAGCCTGTAGTGCCAAAGCGCTAGCCGATTGGTCATTAGGCCGCATGCTTGGAAGGGATTTTAGGATGTCATGATTCTGTAAAATCTGTAAGAGGACAAGTAGTTGCATAGTTTTCAGTTTCTCTAACGGAACAGAAACCATCTTCTAAGAGGTTGAATCTTTTGAGATATGTTAGGGATGGATCATGACCACTAGTAAACACATTTTTTCTCTCTAGATAGAATTCTACGATTTTCTTTTTATGCTTTAGAAATGATTTCTAAAATTGTTTGTCCTGTGTTGTTGTGATTCCAGTTCCGATGCCAATTCTATAGAAGACAATCGGGTACTTACGTATTAACGCTACCTTGGCTACAGTTGCGCCAATAAACAGCAATCTTGTTCGCACGCGCACGCAGTTATCTTTTGAACGCCAACCGCAGCTACAGATGTGGCGGTTTTAAATGGAATTCTGCTTCCCTCAAACCAGTTGTCTTTTCAAAGTCCCATATGATAAGCACACTGACTGAAAATACATTTCCAAAACTTACGTTTACCAAAATAAGGTTTCATGTCATGGGAATTGGGACATTTTCGTTTTTTGGTAAAATATTTCGCTCCTGAAAAAAAAAATTGCATCTTGTTCTGTTTCTGGCAAATCCCAAATACGCATTTTCGTAGCACTAAAAAATGGCGTCAAAAATCAGCAAATCTGTAGATGTTAGATTGGCGCCACTTAAAAGCCGCCAAATCTGCAGCCAAAGTAGCCAATCATTTAAGTTATTATTTAGAAAAAATGGAAATGATAAAAAAATTGATTTGCCATGAAAAACGATTACTTTAACAAGTCTATCTGCGTATTCATTGCCAAAATAGCCTGCATATGCTTTCGGACGGAGACTTTGCTTAAGAGTTTTTGCTATATTTCTCTGATCATTAGATGAGGGGTTTTAGGATTAATGTTGGCCGATAAACTAGACTGGCTATTTGTCCAAATGGAAACTAAAGAATTTAAAGATTCCGAATACTCTAAGTTTTTATCCCAAGAAGTTCAGCTTGAAAGATAATTGTTTTAGGAAAGTTTTCCCTTCCGTTCGTGAATTAATTCGTCATATTTGAAACAGCAAAATTCACAGCCTTTGCCGATTTCAGAGATTTTTTTACAGATTTAGAACCATCTGTGGGAAATATTATTAGTGCAATTATAGTAGAAATGGTTATGAATGAGAATTTTTAGATCTATTTCAAAATTTGCTGCAGAACCTTTTATTTATTTTTTTTTCTTGCAGTCATTTGAATTAAAATTAGTGCCCTGTATTGTAAACATTTTTCAACATTTAGTGATTTGTAAGAAAATCACTTCATATTTAATCGTCAGGTATAAATGTAGAGTTTTCAACCGGTTCCAATAGATTCATCCCGGCCGAACCTACAGTTAGACTTCTCTACCAGTCTAAAAATTGCTAGACTTTTGCAGTGGGTGTCTAGGGGGATTTGACAGACACAATAAAAGTCCTGCGTTTCTTTAAATAAAGCCATTTAATTGGTTCTATAATTTACAATAATATTTACATTGGTTATTAATCAAGCCCTGAACTTATGCATCTCGCTCCTCTCTCGTTGTTCGTCCGCATCCCCCCTCAATCGCTCCTGCCAGCGTTCTCTTTCACGTCCATCTACGGGGTCTTGTCCCCTTCTCGTGGGGTCAGAGTTCAAAGTTGATGTGATGCAATGTCCCGCTTAAACGATTTTAATTTCTCTAAATCTTTTTTAAACTCAGTATACATGATTAAATCAAAAAAATCTATGTAACATTCTCATATGCATATTAATATAATATATGTATGTAACAATTTTTATGTACTTTTGATTTTTCACTCAATCAACTCAATCATTTCTTGACTCATTATGTACAATAATTTTTAATATCGGGACTCATGTTAACATGTACATCATTCTTGACGGGGTATAGATTAATTATAGGCGGATAGATTAGATTAATTAACGTCTTCTTGATGCTTAATCTCTCTGGGATAACTCTGCTGCATATTCTTGTCTTATAGATTGGTTTGTCGCTCTACGGTCCTCTTGTACACACGAGGGCTAAACTGACCGGGACTTACAGCTTAATATTGGATTCCGAACCACTCCCAATCATCCATGCCACTGCCAGGATTTGAACTTGAAACCTGGGAAACCAAAGACCAGGCCGTTGTCTTGTAGGAGAATAAAAGAAAACCTGCATTAAGCAGTCTAAGCACTGCAGTCACAGTCGCCTGCGATTAACCTGAGTAGAGAGCATGCATTGTGGACACCGCAACAGTGGTCTTGTGTGAAATTTTCTGACGAGTCCAGGTTTGCAGTCTGATTCTCGCCGGACTTTCATATGGAGAGCGCCAGGTAACCGTTACCACCAAGAGAACCCCATTGAACGACACCGTTACGGTGGTGCAGGATGGCTCGTTTGGGGAGGAATTATTCTTGGTTCCAGAACTGACCTGCATGTTCAGAGTGTAACAATGACAGGCCACATCTATCGGGATGTCATTCTGGAACAACATGTACGTTTGTTTCGGGGCGCCATGGTGCTGAATTTCTGTTTATGGATGACAACACCCGTCCTCACCATGCAAACATTGCAGACGAATGCCTTCAATTGGAGGATATCACCCGTATGGATTGGCCAGCATACTCACCGGACTTGAATCAATAGAGCATGTGTGGGATATGCTTGGCCGACGAATTGCAGCCCGTCAACCCCCTCCCACCGGTCAACCGGAACTTCGGAGGGGCATTGCTTGATGAGTGGTGTAATATTCCCCAAGATCAGATTGATAATTTGATACTCAGCATGCCTAGGCGTTGTAAGGCCTGTATTGCATCGTCCGGGAGACATACTCGATATTAGCCATCATACTAACCATGTTATACTGTTTTTTGTAAATATGTTCTTTTTGAAATTTGCTCCAGGGAGTAAAAATCGCAATTTTATTAATTATGTCAAACATATAGCATCTTTTTTGCTAATAAATAGACTTTACAAATAAATCAAATTTGTTTTGCTTCTGTCTCTTTCTTTGCCTGAACTTCATTATCCTTAAATTTATGGACATGAGTGTATATTTAACGAAAATAACGATTGCTTAGTGAACAGATTCAAGTGCGATAATAAAATTAGCACTGGGAAATAAAACACTGATTCGCTGAAATACAAAATATATATATATATATATATATATATATATATATATATAATATATATATATATATATATATATATATTTGTTCTAATGCAGCTGGCAAGCACTTAGACAATTGTATTGGTTACCTAAGGCAAGGGCTGCACTGTTGTTACCCATTTAGCATTACCCAAGGGGCACGTGTAGCTTGAAGATAGTTATGATACGGACGCGAGTAACACTACCCGGTACTTCCGGCAAAGTGGATTCGAACCACTGCAAACGTGCATGGCCCCGCCGGGATTCGAACCCGAAACCTGTGGTACTGAGCACCAGAGCACTAGCCGCTTGGCCATCGGACCTCTTTATATGTCAATCTATAGTTAAAAATAAGGGGCCTGAATGGCCGAGTGGCTAGCGCTCTGGCGCTCGGTAGCACAGGTTTCGCGTTCAGCCCGGCGGTGCCATGGATGTTTGTAGTGATTCGGAACCCACTTTAAACCGTAGGTCGCGGTCCTAATAGAATCTTAGAGCGTTGCGGGAGTATTGTTACTTCGCGTCCGTATCTTCAAGTTACACGCGCCCCTGGGTAATGCGAAGTGAGTAACGTCTGTGCAGCGTTTGCCTTAAGGCATCAAGACCAAGCTGTCTAAGTGTTTGTCAGCTTTGCATTGAACAAAATATTTAGAAATAAACGTTTGCTTAATGAACAAATTTAAGCGTGATAGTAAAATTGACACTGTGTAAGAAAAGACTGATTCATTGAAGTACAAAATATTGAACAACAAACAATGCCCCCGAAGTGAGAGGCGGCAATAAGTTTGAGGACGTGCACACCATTCACTTGTGAGCTTGGGAAGAAAGAATAGCGGAAAGGCTGAAGTCCGCCAGCCACGCATCTGGGGCTGTTATAAAAACTTGTGAAAACTAGATAACAGTGATTCCATGATTGACATTGATTCCAGGAATAAAAGTGAATAACAGTGATTCCGTGAATAACTGTGATTTCATGATTGACTGATTTCAGGAATAAAAGTGATTAACAGTGATTTCAAGAATGATAATGATTCCATGAATTATTATCTTTCCAGGAAATAACAGTGATTCCAGGAATAAAAGTGAATAACGGTGATTACATGAATAACAGTTTCCAAGAATAACAGAGAATAACGAATAACAGTGATTCCAAGAATAACAGTGATTCCAGAAATTCGGCCAAATAAATTAATTGCGACGTTTTTTCGTCATAATCTGATTTTCCGTGTAATTTCATATAAATAAAAGTCAAGTACCATACCTATAACTTTTAATATCAAGAAAAGTTCGCAACAGTTACTGATTATCTACATTTCCCTAATTTTATTTATTTGTCACAACTTGGGAAATCATAAGGCAAATATCAAAATCATAAAAAAAAAACCCTGCAGATTACAACCACGAAAATTAGCAATAATGAAGTAGCATTGAAACATTTAAATATGCTAAACATTAAAAACTACCACTTCTATATTGAATCAACATAACCCTTGACATAGACAAAAATACTTTTTTCTAGAAATCGTTGTCGATTGTGAACCAAGTTCTGAAATCTAAATGTCAAATTAGGGGAATTTTTTAACCCTGCTATTTTGTACTCTAGTGACCTTCACAAAAGCTTACTGGCTTAAGGATTTATTGAAAAACCATCTTGAGATACACATGAAGACTTTCTCCTAGGAATTGATTGTCGGACCAAGTTCCAAATTCTAAATGTCGAATCATCATCATCATCATTATCAATAACGCAATAGCCCCCTGGTGGCCAAGGCTGTCTCCATTGGCAAATTTCAAGACGAGAGATGGTTTCTTTTTACGGGGTAGGGTTGTCAGTCCTACGCCCAACGCTCTACAGTCATATTAAACCGGGGATTACAGGTTTAAAGTGGATTCCGAACCACTACAAACACACAGGGCACCGCCGGGACTTGAACCCGATACTTGTGGCACCGAGCTCCAGAGCGCTAAAATGACGAATCAAGGGGATTTTAAACTTGCTATTTTGTACCCTAGTGTCCTAGACAAAACCTACTGGCTTACAGATTTATCGTAACCATCCCCGATATATAAGAGAAATTTTCTCCTAGAGTTGTCTGTCGATTGTGAACCAAGTCCCCTTCTCCAGAGGAACATCTAAATATTAAAGGTGTTTTAAAAAAACTTTAAGAAACAATAACTTTTCGTTATTAAAGTTATCCTGAGATTAAAATTTTAATCTATATCGCAATTTTGGAACATTTATATAAATTTCATCAAATTAATTAATCCTTAATTAGCTGCAATATTAATTATTATTTAAATTTAAATTAAAATTTAAAATTCTGAACAGCTTTCTAAATATTACTCCCACATTAAAAAAAAAAAAATAATTTAAACTGACACATTTTTCATTACATTCGTTAATTTCATGGTACTTACAACGCCATGAAGAAATTTATTATCTCGATTGATTTTATTTCACCAAAACATTTCCGATAAACTTACAGTTAATATCGATAGATTATTTAAAGAAACGTCATTGTAAACGAAGGTTGAAATTGCAATTTCATATCTGATAAAGTTTGGATGATAACGTAAGTGACATTTATTGGAAACAATTGATTACCTGATATTATACCTCTTCCTTTTTACTTGTGTCTTCTCATAATTTAAATTTCTTCATGGAGAATCAGTTTGGTTTATTTACATAAAATTTTTATATTCATATTAATTGTAAATAATACCTCATACTCAAACATTTTTAATATTTTTTGCCATTTTTTTATAATTTGAACATATTGAGAAAAAAAATGATCAGCCATATTTGTTTTTCTGTGTGTGTGTTTGTGGTGATATCTAATATTTGTATTTCTGGAGCTTCACCTACTACCTCAATACAAAAGAAATATGAACTACTAATTATGAAAAGACTGGAAAATATGTCTGAACCCACTGTTCAGTTAAATAACGCATCATTTCTGCAAAACGCAGGTAAGTAAAAATTAAATTATGATTTTTCAAAATTTTTTTTTGCATATTTTTTTTTACACAGATGTTTAACTGACCTAGTAAATGTGTTGAATTTTTAAACGTGAAGAGATAAGTTTGTAACTATAAATGTGAATCCGAGCCGTAAGTTCTAGTGTCTCTGAAAATAAATCCGTATGCCACAAAGATTTTTTGAGATCAAGAAGAAAGAAAAAAGAGCGAGTGCTTCAGATTTTACTCTTATGTTTGGTTTGTCACTACTGTCATTTATTGCGCACTTTAAGCCTAAAGTGCGCAATAAATGACAGTAACGAATTGAACCTGAAGTCTGAGTACCAAAGACCAGAGAGCTAAGCCAATTGCCATAAGGCAGCGTTACTCCTGGGTTGGTTTGTCGCTCTAAGATCATTTTGTACACCTTTTAGGCTAATTTAGATCAAGGACCTACAATTAAACGTTGTTAACTACAAATATATTTAAAATATAATATACAGCTCTAGCTAATTGGCATCAGGTGCGTTACTACTGGGTTGTTTGGTTTGCCATCGCCAGAAATTCAAAGCTGAAGCCCCGTGATACCAAAGGCCAGAGCTGGCTAATTGGCCATCAGGCCGCGTTACTCATGGTAGTAAATATCTGACTTTGATTCATTTCATTTGCGAGTGCAGTGAAGCAAACAAAACCAATTCGCACTGAATAACGTTGAATTTGCTTTTAAGTGGTAAATGAGCCAAGGTAAATGCTCCACATTTGAAACCCAAACCAAAATATAATTTTCACCATGGTATCTTATTGTAAGCCATTTAGCAGGAATTAAAGGGGTATTCATCGTTACTTTTGATGTGTAGATTTGTATAAATAACTGTAACGTAATCATAAAAATAATAAATATTATGTAAATGTATTTAATCTATGTATGAAATAAATTATTGCTTTTTTGATTATTAATTAAATTTTATGTGAAAAGAAAATTTTTCTTCAATTTATGCCAGAAATGCTATTTTGATATCAAACGTTACAAGTTAGGCAATTTTGTTTGTTTGTTTATCAGCATTATATTATTTTATTTTTATTGAAAAATAGGTAGAAATGTTTAGCGAATTTTGTTTAACTATTGAATCATAAAAAAATTCAGTAATAAAGTGAAATTCAGTAATATAGTTTCTGAATGTTACTACTAATAATAAAAGCTAATATTTAGAGGAAAGACGTAAAAAAAGTATTTTTAATTTAATTTTTTCAAGTTGACAATGAATTTTGAATTTAGATAATTTAAAGCTATAATTCACATTGTAAATTGTAACCATTCGAAACTATATAAAAAAAACGTCACTAGCATTCTCTAGCTCAGGTACATACATAATTAATTTTACTTACTCGAGTCCGTAGCATATCTTCAAGCTACACGTGCCCCCTGGTGAGTGCCAAATGAGTAACATCAGGTGCAGCCTTTGTTTATGTCATAGATTGTCACTGTACTGCCAGCTGTATTAGGACAACATAATTGTATCCGTGTTATAAGGTTTCTCATATTATGAACAAATGACCATATGTCCTCATTCAAAGAGAACTTTTTTTGTTCTAATGCAGCTGGCAAACATTTTGACAATTGTCTTCGATGCCTTACAGCAAGAGCTGCACCGACGTTACTCACTTCTTAGCACTACCCATGAGGTGCGTGTAGCTTGAAGATAAGCCAGGAATTCCTGTTAGACCGGGACGTACAGTTTAAAAATGGATTCTGAACCACTACAAATATCCATGGCACCGCCAGACTCTAACCCGAAACCTATTGTACCGAGTGCCAGAGCGCTAGCCCACCTTTAGCTATTCAGGGCGCTCGGCTCTGGCGCTCGATACATATATAGTTAAATTTACTTACTCGCGTCTGTAGCATATCTTCAAGCTACACATGTCTCCTGGGTAATTTTAAGGGTTTAATCCATCATTTTTAAGCATCCCCGGTTAACGACTATAGTAAGTTTTACTTCATACGATGAAGAAATGCTTATTTCCCAGTGTAAAAAAAACCATACCTTTTCGTATCTGGGGTCTAATGGCCAAGTAACTAGTGCTCTGGCGCTTGGTACCACAGGTTTCCAGTTGGAATTCCGGTGGTACCCTGGATGTTTGTAGTGGTTCGGAATCCACTTTAAACAGTAGGTCCCGGTATAATAGGATCGTAAAGCTTTGTGGGACTATACTACACATATGCAGATGTACATACATACACAGATTAAACTGCATATGCAGATATGCATACATACATACATACACGAACTAAACTACATATACAGATATACATAAATGCACAGACTAAATTACATATACGGATATACATACATACACAGACTAAACTACATATACAGATATACATACACAGACTAAACTGCATATACAGATATACACACATACATGCACAGATTAAACTACATACAATTAGTATGTATATTTGTATACTAATTTGTTATGTATATACAAACCAATTTGTATAGGTATCTGTATACTAATTGGATCTCAATGCATCTCATGAATAAAACATTTAATTACTAAAAGTTGTTTCTTTTGTATACACATATATCACACTACGTATTTTCCCTACAAATAACTTTTTCTTGGCGAGTTTTCTTTTTGAATTTTAGAAACTTCCATTATATTTCGTGTATTTTTTATTCCCAGTCTGATGTATTTTACCTTTCAAATTCGTCTTAGGGAAACCCAAATGTTTTACAACCCTCTTGAATTTGCTAGCCAATGGCCATACCATGCTGAATATGCCGGTTGTCGTTCGATCACCGAAGTCAACATTCATCGGGCGCGACCGGTACTTGGGAGTGACCACCTGGAAACACCACGTGCCGTTGGCATTCAAAATTTTAGGCCTAAATGGCCGAGTGGCTGGCGCTCGGTACCAAAGGTTTCGGGTTCGAGTACTGAATCCACTATATCGGAATCCACTTTAATCCGTAAGTACCGGTCTAATATGCTCTAGGAGAGCTTTTTGTGCGTAGGGCTGACAACCTACCCCGTAAAAAAGAGGATATCTCATGTTTCGAAATCTGCCAGTAGGCAGACAGCCTTGCTCCCCATGGGACTGTTGCGGTAATCATGGTGATGTATTTGCTAAGTAAAATTTAGAAACTTTTACCATTTTTCTTTTTTCTTGGAATTTCTTAAGTGTAACTATTGAATTTTTAGGTCCGCCATGTCAATTCAATGCGGACTGTTACAATGGAGGCACATGTATACTAGAGAGCGGTCTATGCGCATGTAGACCACACACGAGCGGACCACTGTGCAGGAGGGTGGACGAATGCAAAGACAACCCCGACATGTGTGGCCAGTTCGCCTACTGTGATTACAGCACAAAACTTAATCGTGCCTGGTGTGAATGCAACGATTGGGGCAAATTGTTTGATCCTGATATGAGAGATTGCAGAGGTACGTTTTGTTGAATTAGTTTTTCCGCTGGAAATAAGCTTAGTCTGTATGTAGTTTAGCCTGGTATGTATGTATGTATGTATATATATCTGTATATAGTCTGTGTATGTATGTATATCTGTACATCTAATTTCGACTGTGTATGTATGTACATCTGTATATGTAGTTTAGTCTGCGTATATATATATATATATATACGATATATATATATATATATATATATATATCTGTATATGTAGTTTAGTTTGTGTATATACGTATGTACACTACTGGCCATTAAAATTGAGCATTTCAGCGCATTCAGACAAAGCAGGCGCCGGTAGCGACACCTACAATGTGTTTAAACGAGGAAATTGTTCCGTCGGTTTCTCGTACACAAATTGCATTTGAACGTTGTTCCCTGGTGTAAAGTCGTTGTGATGCCTCGTGTAAGAAGCAGAAATGCGTACCAGCACGTTTCTGACTTTAATAAAGGTCGAATTGTAGCGTACAGGGATTGCGGTTTATCGTATCTTTGTATTGCTGCTTGCGTCGGTCGAGATCCGCTGACTGTTAGTAGTATATAGAATCGATGGGATCAGGACGGTAATGCGGAACGTCGTTCTGGATCTCAACGGCTCCCAATCACTAGCAGCCGAGAAGACAGGCATGTTACTCGCATGGCCTTAATGGATCGTGCAGCCAAGTCACGAGCCGTGAGTCAAGAATTGGGGTCGTTTGCAAGACAACAAGTGTCTGCACGAACAGTTCGATGCCGTTTGAGCAGCATGGACTCTCAGCTCGCAGACCGTGGCTGCGGCTATATGTATATGTAATTTAGTCTGAATGTGTATATATGTATAAATAATGTAATTTAGTCTGAATATGTATTTATATCTGTATATGTAGTTTAGTCTGTGTGTGCATGTATATCTGTATATGTAATGTAGTTTAATGTGTATATATGTAATGCAGTTTAGTCTTTGTATATATGTATATGTAATGTAATTTAGTCTGAGTATGTATTTACACTCATGTCCATAAATTAAGGATAATTCAGAATCACACAGAAATTGAACTCTAAAATAAAAATTTCACCTGTTGAATTATCACACACATCTTGAAGAAGAATATGCAAATTACAGGAAACCACCAGATGACGCGGATAGTACCTCGCAATGACGAGTGTAAGAGAGGGCTATATAAGGAATGGTGGCAATGAAGTAAAATTGTTCACAAGCGCTTTAAAAGCCTTTCAGTGCAATAACCGCATAGTTATGGCACAAAGGAAGCATTTGGATGATTTTTACGTGGTAGAATTATCGGACGACTGGAATGTGGACGTTGCCCAGCTGGAAGTATCCGAGGAACTTGGAATCGCCCAGATTGTCATCTCAGGCTTTGGCAACGATTCCAAGATGATGGTAATGTGAGTAGATGTTACAGCACAGATCGCCCCCAGTACAACGCCGAATAAGGACCGCTATTTAGCAGTTACTGCCAAAAGAAACAGACGGAGCACAGCATCAGACCTGTCTCGTCCGCTCTCTTCAGCTACCGATACACGACAGTTTCAAGGCAGACCGAGTACAGACGCTTAGGGGCACATTGGTCTATATGCTCGTAGGCCTGTCCAGATGTGTTCCACAACTCACTGTCGCCTGCGATTAACTTGCAGTAGAGAGCATGCATTGTGGAAACCGCAACAGTGGTCTTGTGTGATGTTTTCCGACGAGTTCAGGTTTAGTTTGCAGTTTGATTCTCGCCGGACTTTCATATGGAGAGCGCCAGGTACCCGTTACCACCAAGAGAACACCATTGAACGACACCGTTACGGTGGGGCAGGATGGCTCGTTTGGGGAGGAATTATTCTTGGTTCCAGAACTGACCTGCATGTTCAGAGTGTAACGATGACAGGCCACATCTACAGGGATGTCATTCTGGAACAACATGTACGTTTGTTTCGAGGCGCCATGGGTGCTGAATTTCTGTTTATGGATGACAACGCCCGTCCTCCCCGTGCAAACATTGTAGACGAATGCATTCAATTGGAGGATATCACCCGTATGGATTGGCCAGCATACTCCCCGGACTTGAATCAATAGAGCATGTGTGGATATGCTTGACCGACGAATTGCAGCCTGTCAACCCCCTCCCACCTGTCAACCGGAACTTCGGAGGGCATTGCTTGATGAGTGGTGTAATATTCCCCAAGATCAGATTGATAATTTGATGCTCAGCATGCCTAGGCGTTGTAAGGCCTGTATTGCATCGTCCGGGAGACATACTCCATATTAACCATGTTGTACTGTTTTTGTAAATAGGTTCTTTTTTGAAATTTGCTCTAGGTAAAAATCACGCAATTTTTATTAATTATGTCAAACATATAGCATCGTTTTTGCTCTTTACCTTTTGTTTAATAAATAGACTTTACAAATAAGTCAAATTTGTTTAGCTTCTGTCTCTTTCTTTGCCTGAACTTCATTATCCTTAATTTATGGACATGAGTGTATATCTGTATATGTAGTTTAGTCTGTGTGTGCATGTATATATCTGTAATGTAGTTTAATCTGTGTATAAATGTATATCTATCTATGTAGTGTAGTTTAATCTGTGTATATCTGTATATGTAATGTAGTTTAGTTTGTGTATGTACGTACATCTGTATATGTTGTTTAGTCTGTTAAGTATGTATATCTTTATATATATAATGTAGTTTAGTCATTATATATATGTATATCTGTATATGTAATGTAGTTTAGTCTGTGTATATATATATATACTGTATATGAGTTAATTTGCATAAATTTGAGTCTATGTCTAAAGAATAACTTTTTAGACACACACAAAGGATGTAATCTTAAAACTTATTTTTGTAATTCTCATTTATATATAACATTATTATTATTATTATTATTTACATTTGCATTTGAAGGAAAACTAAAACACATTGAAAAAGAATTAATGTTTACTGAAGACAGTTTCTGCATTGATCACAACACGTTATGTGGTTAAGTAAAATGAATACATAATTATTAAATATGGCTTTCAAATTTAAATATATGTTTCTATTTGTTGCATTTAAACATAAATATAAGTGCATGTGATTTGCACTGTTACACATCGTCACTTTATTTCATTACTGTTTTTTCTTTTTTTTTAATAGTTTACTTTCTCTTATAATGTAAAAATAACTGCATTAAAGGGTTGGCCACCCTTGTTCCATGAAAAAATGTACAATTATAGAGCTCTACTATAAACAAAAGTATTATAAACATAATGTACAAAATATAAAGATACATCATGAAACTTGCTTTTTGTTACGCGTTTTTAAGTGTCAAGTAACAGTAAAGTCAAAATTACATGAAGATTATAAGGAATGCATTAACACGTCGACCAAAAATCCGCGAACTTATTTTTAAATGACAAGAACAAAAAAACAGAAAATTCTGGAGTAATCGTTACTAGCAATCCGTAGCGCATATCTTCCAGCTTCACGTGACCATGGGTAGTACTAAACCGATAACGGCGGGTACGGCACTTTGCTTATGGCATAAAAATTACCTGTCTCTGTATTGCCAAGCTTCACACAGGTTTGGAAGTTGCGCTCCACCTTGTCCCTCTGGCCTTGTCCTGAATTCCAACTCTGCAGGCGTTGTGGGGTGGGGGTACTCGCCTCCATATCATATCTTCAAGCCATGTGCCCCTAGAAGGTAGTTGCTTCGAATGACCACCGCTGTATTGCTTTGGCAATTTATCTTGCTTATATTTATCCAAAGATTAGCTTTCTAATGTCTCTATTGCCAGCCATAAGAACAACAACAACAAACAGAAAATTCTTCAACATCTAAAGTGAAAATAATACATTTTTTGAATTGAAGAAACATCATAGATTGCATACAACATCCATCGTTTATAAATTGTAACAAAATATAAAGAAAGAAATTAGAAAATTAAATTTCACATGTTCTAGGAATGGAATCTAAGATGTTTTTGTCGTGTGTGTTAACATGATGTTAACTGTTAGAGGTCAATGACGTTCGAAAATAAGGGCTGAGTAAATAAGATTCAAAAACTCAAGTTTTGATTATTAGTTTTGGCCCCTTAACTCTTGGGAAATAGCTTCCATGATTATGGTTGATCTTTTAAGAATTTTCTGAAGAATTCGGGTTTTCAGCATTTTTGTAGTATTCGAAGCACTTTTCACATTTTGGCTTGGGATTTTTAACATTTGTATATCCACTAATATAAGTAACATTGTATATCCCACTATATATTCGTAGTGCGTTGATCAATTCCTTCTTCTTGAAGTTTCACAATTATCACTTTTGGCATTTTTCCTGCTTATGGAGCTGTATGAAACAATCTGGCCCTGTGTAGCTAGTTTTTACTTTTATAACTTAGAGGCCTCGTATTGTAATTGGTTAATTGGAAGTAATATGGCCGTAA